>PVJS01032043.1:0-23025 GCA_004027185.1 Glis glis | reverse complement strand
GCGAACCCGGATCCTCCAGTCTCCACCTCCCAAAGTAGTGGGATTACAAGCGTGCGCCACCACGCCCGGCTCAAAGAGAGATTTTAAGTAAGTAGACCAAGAGCCCTGGTGGTGAATTATTAACAACATTGTTCTTGCAGCTTTGTTTTGAGTGAAAAGTAAAAACACCCCCAAATTCCATTTTCAAGTAAAAGCATGAGTCCTTGGCGTTGTTGCTGCACCCTCATGAGATACTGCGAGGTGTTTCTATAGCTGGCTGGAGCTATAGGAATCTCTGCCCGGTTCATTTCCCTGGCTCCTGTGGAGACACGTGGATACCGCCTGTGGGCATCAGTCATGCCTTGTGCTCCCCAACCTGGGCCGCTATTGCCGGTTCTACCTGACAGCTGTGTTTTGTCTTTGTGCTTGTCATCCCCAGCATCGAGAAAAGACAGGAGCTGAGGAGGAGTCTGCACTGCCAGAGCTTCAAGTGGTACCTGGAGAATGTCTACCCAGAACTCAGGTACCTCCTATCCCATTTGGAGCCTTGGCTGGCCACAAGGAGAGGCGCTCAGCTCATTTGGCCTGGAGGAAACACAGCCTGTGGCCAACCGCATGAGGGTTTTAAAGTCTACGGAGGACAAAGAACCAGGACTAGTTGGCTCCCCTTATGCTGAGACCAGAAGGGGAATTATGTCAAATATTATGTCAAATAAAGGGGAATTATGTCAAATTGAGAATATCTAATAACCATACTTCCCAACCTATGGGGTTTATGACCCGAGTTATATTCTGAGAGGAGAGTCCAGGCTTGCCGGCACTGGCTCCTTCCCAGAGATCCATCCACCTGTGGCTCCCAGTGCTCCCGTGCTTCCTCTCCTAGTGGCATCCTTCCCTTCTTGAGCAGGGCCCATCTTCGAGACAGCCCAGGGGGAGGTGGCCCTTCCATTCCCAATTCCCCGAACCTCCCAGCTGCTGGCGTTATGGATCTCAAGACAATGGGCTCTCATCTCTGCTTCTGGCTTCCCTCCAGGATCCCCCAGGATTCCTCCATCCAGAAGGGCAACATCCGGCAGAGGCAGAAGTGCCTCGCGTCTCAAAAGCAGAACAACCAAGAGGTCTCAAACCTAAAGCTGAGCCCCTGTGTCAAGGTCAATGGCGAGGAAGCAAAGTCCCAGGTAAAGTAACTGGCTGGAGACATAGCGCCATGTGCCGCAGACGAGGGAGGTGGCCAGATTCGCCTCAGTCACCACCTGCTCTCACGTGACATCAAGAGCCCAGTTCTACCCAGAGATCAGTAGTGGAACATGAGAAGGAGGAACCACGTCACTATGCCTTCGTGTTTCCTTGCTGGGTTTCCAAATACATAGAATTCCTCTGAAAGAGGGCTTGGAGAGCAGCATGATGCAGAAAGGAAACTGCCCAGCAGGTGTGCAGGAGCATCATGAGTTGGCCACTCATGTCCTACCTGCTGTTAGTAAGCATGGGCCGGGTCAGATGACCCAGCTACCTGGCAAATGTGATATGTAAAGGGAGAAAAGCCCCCGCTGGGTACTGTTGAGGCAAAATGCCTGCTCAGTGGGTCTCCCAGCTGACGCAGCTCTGAGCTCCAGGCAGTCACATCAGATTTGGTAACCCATCCCCATCCACTGCCCCGTCTCTGGCACCGTTCTCATTCATCCCCATCCGCCCCTCCGCAGATCCCGGACCCTGCCGCTGCCTCTCCTGCTCTCCCCAAGTCTGCAGGACCACTGTGGCCCATTTTCCTTGTTCTTACTCGATTCTCCAACAGAGCACACCCTACCTGCCCGCCATGTTTGCAGAACAGTGTTCTCCCTTCTGGGTATAGACCTGTTCTTTTCAAGCTCACTGACAAATTCACAGCCCGTGTCAACCCCTGTAACCCTCAGCCAAGCACATCTGTCTGGGACTTCTCTCCCTGCTCCGGGGATCCCCTTTCGCCTACATTCCCACCCCTCCTGTCTGACTTGCTCCTCTCCCCACCTTCATCCCCCTGTGGTGAGTGTTTTTCAAGATTCTCAGGTTGCTGTTCTTTTCTCTATAAACTCTTTCTTGGAGATTTTATCCATTTTTTCCAGCATGGAAGATCTCCTCTGTTTATTGATTCACAAATTCTGTGTCTTCATCCATTTATTCATTCATTCACTCAGCAAACACTTCTCTGCTAACTTGACCATGTAGAGATGAAAGCCTAGGTTGCAGGTCTCAGGGGCCCCTCAGTGCAGGGACCTAATGCAGGAACAAGCCAGTGAGCAGCCACCATGATATAATCTGTGCCCTGGATAGTGTCTGTCCAGAATCCTGTAGGGGCACAGAAAGATGGCATCGGCATGAGGGTCGGGAAGTTGTCCCAGAGGACTTGCAAATGAGCCACATCCTAAGAGATGAGTGGAAACTGGCCTCATCAGGAAGGGGAGAAAGAGTGGCCCGGGAAGTATGCACACGCTGAGATAAGGGGTGGAGAGTGAGGACGCTGCCTTCGAAGGGCTGCAGGGAGACCGGGGTCCGAGGGTGGAACGTGAGGGCGCAGCAGGTGTTGAGGCTGCAGAGAAGCAGGAGCTGAGTCATGGTTTCTCCCACACCACCGTGAGGTCCCAGGAGATCATACGTTCATAGTTAAAATCTCCCACCTGGACTCTCAAACATGGGAAACTGAGTCAAACTCATCTGTGATTCAAGTCAACAGAGGGCCATGAGCACGTACTGGGCCTCCAGCCACCTTCCTGTCACACTAGTTCTCCCCAGGTGACAACCTTCACCCAGGCCTCGTGCTTCCAATCCCACCCAGTGCCTGTGGCCCCTCTTTCTCCTGCAGTCCCGTGTCTGCAAGCCCCATCAGGTTTCCCCTCTTCTCAGAGGGCGCTCTTCTCAGACCCTTGCACTTGCTTCTTCCTGCTGGATCTGCGTTCCTTAAACTTGGCTCTACTGACATTTTGGGCTGGATAATTCCTTGTAGGGGTCTGTTCTGTGCATTATGGTCTGTCTAGTTGGCAGCCCTGGGCTCTGTCCAAAGATGCCTCAGAGGTGGCACCTGGCGGGGGCTTTTCTCCCTTTACCTGCCACATGCACAAGTCACAGCAATAAAAACATACCTCCGGGCATTACCACATGCCCCTGGGGAGACAGAAGGGCCCCCGCTAGGAGCCATTGTGTTAGGTTATGACAACAGCTTCCAGTTACTCCTGCCCCGCTTGCAGTCCCAGCCCCTCATCCCCATCTTACATTTGGTCACTAAACCATCATTCCCAACCTCAACACAGCCTTCGATGGCTCCCTATTGCCCACCACAAAAATCCACGCTTTGGGTTTGGCACTTGCATCTCAAAACCTAGCTCTGGCTTGCAGTGACTTTTTCAGGATCCTTCTCTGCTCCAGCAGGACAAGGGAGGTGGCTGCCTGAGTCAAAGACAACGAGGGAAAGGAAGCCAAGGTGTGGGTTTTGCTTTAGTTGTAGCCGCCTGGCTGAGAGTGACATAATTTACTCAAGTGGCATTTTTGTAAAGCGTTGTGAGTAGGTGACACACATCCTCGCTCTGAGTCTGTGTGGGTGGTGTTCGTGGGGATCCCACAGCCAGAACGTTGTCTGCTCCCCTCCCTGGGACGGGAGTTGGCTTGGTTTGCGTCCAGTAAAGCGGGGGCTTTTCTGGAACTCGCTGTCTCTGGCTGTATAAGGAGGTGGGAGAGATAGAGCCACGGGCTCTATGGGCTCAGGCAAGGGGTCCTCCAATGCCCTGGCCCTGGGCACAGGTGGCCAGGCCCCATCCCAGCCGACCTTCCTGCCTTGCGAGGATGGGGAAGAAACAGCAGGCCCCAGGATCATTGCTGTAAGGGGTGTGCAGGTGGCAGAGCTCTTCTCTAGGAGACAGTGCCAGGCTGCTGCCCCACACTACCTCCAGAGAATGGCTGCAGTGTGTAGCAGCCATGTGAGTGTTGGATGCTAGCAGGTCACTGGGAAATTGGAAGAGGTTCGGTCCACTTCAGTAGAATGGACCATGGAACCCTAGGCTCCATGCTGCCTGTTGGGGAGGCAAGGTGGGCTCTTGCAGGATTAGAAGCACCCTTCTTCTTAAGGAGCCCATGGCCCAGTAACAGGATTGTGTGCATATCCATGTATTCTGACTGTGTTAAACCCACCTTAGATCGATAGAAATCCACATAACCATTTCAGCTAAAATCAGCTCTGTGTGTGTGTGTGTATACTCTTATAGGATTGACTTACATTTCCTTTCTTTGCCATTCAGAGTCTCCTCCTTCTTCCTCATAAACCACCAACCCCATCTTTTCTGTTGCCACCCCTTTCTGCTAATATTAGGCATTGGCAGGGGTCTCTTCTTAACCCTGCTTTGCCCCCCTTCCCTCTGCCCACCTACATCCTCAGTTCTCAGCCTCTGCAGAGGGCACTGCGTCTGCCCTCAGACGCCTGACATGACCCTCTCCCCCTCACCCCACCCCTCTGTCTCCGTGAGACTTATCACAGAAGTGGCCTAAGAGCCCCATTAGGTAGGTGATACTATTATCTCCAATTTAGAGATGATGAAACTGTTACTGGGTGGCAGTTTCCTCCGTTCTTGTCTTCCCAAAAGGAAGATTTTATTTGACAGACACAGATAGGATAAGCATTAAAGTTTTATTTGGCGAAGTGAGTGGACAGTTTTAAAAGAAGAAGCTGTGTTAAAGGAGAGAGAACACGATCCAGAGAGAGTCATGGAGCCTTCTGTTCCAAGAGTGGAAATGGCAATGGCGTCTTGCACGTGGAGAGTTGTTATAGCTCATCTGAAAACCTTCCTCCTTGTGTATTGTGTATTTGGGGTGGTTACAGTTACTGCATGCCACAGCTTCGTGCACAGTCACTGTTTCTGCCATGTTGGAAAATTTCCCACAGGTAACAAGCGAAACCCATGGGCTTAGTGCTCTGCGCATGCTCCAAAACTGGAAAGCCTCTTAGGCTGGTTACACCTGATTCCTTTAGATTTAAGAAAGTAGTATCTGGCCATGAAGGATGCAGTTTATGGGTGGGGATCTCCATCACCCAAGGCAAAGTGATTTTTCTTTTGTCACTCTCAGTGAAGTGAGCCATATACCCATCCTTTGCTCCTACCTGCAAAACTTCCTAACAAAACTAAGACTTGGGCAGGTTATTCAAGATCATATACTGGAGTGGCTTCCACACCAACTCTCTCCAACAGCTCTGCCATTGCTGATGCTAGCCCGTTATGGCTGGTTCGGAGCTCTTTTAGATAAGTTCAGTCATGGGAGAAGACACCTGTCCCGGAGATTCCTCTTTGAGGTTGTAAATATTGAAACCATAGATCAGCTTCACCCTGACAGCAGAGAATTGGAGATAACAAGAGATTATTTTTTCTATCCACAGAGATTCTTCTTTGTGGCCAGTTCCTAATGACTGCCGCTATAGTCAGGCAATGGCCATATCCCCATGTCAGGGTCTGGGGCAGGCCGGCCAAAGTGTAGTCCATTCCCTAACATTTATGGGAATTAGGGCAAGAGTGCGAATGGAATTGGGGCAAGAGTGCTCTACAGATTCCACACCAGGCCACTGGACACACTTTCTTCCCACCCCACCTCATACAGTGAATTCCCAGTTTGCATATCCAAGTATGGTCACTCCCCTTTAAAAGGCTGCCCGTGGGCCTAGAGCTGTGTGCTAGGGATACCGTCTGCCTTGGAGGACAAACCCAGGCATGAAATTTTCATAGGTTCTGGGATTGGGTTGGGGCCTTTGGGCGGGAAATTCTGGAGCCCTGCACTATGGAGCGCAGGGACCACGAGCTCTGAGTTCTGTGCCTCACCTGCCTTCTTGATGGTTTGTCAACCTTGAGAGCAGAACGTTGAATCCACATATATATCAATGATGCCTGTGAACTGAGGCCCTGGGAGAGATGCAAGAGAAATACATCATACCTTTGAAAACCTGTGAAGCCCAAGAAGACTCCAGGTTTGCAAGTTTCCTCTTGGCTTTATTAGATTCTCCAGAAAAAAAAAATACCTGTGAAAGGTAGAAAAAAGACAGGTGCCCCAGTCTAGTTTCTATCCCAATTTAAAGAAATGAGAAAACATGAATTTAAAAATTTTAATGTGTTCCTCCACCTGTATCCCTAGTCATCTAGGCTCCTTGCCTATGGATCAGGCAGGCAGGAAACCCTGGGGGGGTGGATGAAGGTGGCACCTCTCCCCCAAACACTGACACCTCCAGGTGGGGAGAACCCGAGTCTGCCAGTGGGACAGGCTGCTGGCCCATCACCTTCCTGTCAGGCTGCCTGCCTTCTCTACACAGACTTGGGAACAGGCCCCTCACAAACACCATGCCGCCATGTCTCCCAGGCAGTTTCCAAAGGAAGATCTGAAGGGCCATCGCTCTTCCTTTGGACTTCCCCGGTCACTGTTGTTAGCATAGCAAATAGTAACTGAGCATTTATTTCATGGAAAGCTCCATGCTGGGCACATATACATATTAACCCATTTATCCTCTATAGTGACCTTCTGTCATAGGGACTAAGAATGTCTTCATTTCATATCTGAGGTCGCTGAGGTAGAAAGCATTAAGTAACTCACCCAAGTTCACAAGGTTATTAAGCAAGAGAGCCAAACCAGGATTTCAGCCCCAGCAGTCACCCTAGAGCTTGTGACCCAACAAAAGATGTATTGGGCATGGGTTTTAATTTCATGGTGTGTGTGTGTGTGTGTGTGTGTGTGTGTGTTTATGTATTCTTGCACTATGGAGGAGAGGACAAGATGGGCTGGAAATAAAGAAGAAACCCCAAAGGTGAGTCCAGAGAAGGTCCTGATGGAGAGTATGTCTGAGAGCCTGCTGCCTCTGGGCAGGGGGCCTCCACCGGGACTGGGGGGTCATATCAAAGAAACCCCAGCCTGGACAGTCAGCACACTGGGCTATTGTCACAGTCAATATCAGTCACTATGGCTGCTCCTTCAGAGATCCGGATACCTCAGGAGGTCACCTGACTTAAAGGTTCCACTGGAACCTTTATTCCAGGGCCTCACTCATCCCATACACCTTGTCTGAAGAGAGAGCCTCAAGGATGTGTTCCATAGACTAGTGAGTTGCCTGGTGCAGCCTTCAAGGTTGGAAGCCCACTGGTGGCCCTGGATACTCTCAGCTCAGGTCCCATCTCACCAAGGAGGGCTCAATGCACAGTCAGCCCCCGGGGGATTCTGGTTTTGCTCAGAGTAACCATTGACCTCTTTGATCCTTAGTCCCCACTTTCATAAAATGGTACCTTCCTCCAGGGTCTTATGAGGATTCAATTTACTGAATGTTAAGCGCCTAGAACTAGGCCTGACCCTTGAGAGAATCCCTTTCAGACAGGAGTTATCTCTAACCATAACAAAACCAGGAACACTGCAATGAGTTCATTTTTTTCTTTTCAATTGTTTAATGTTCTCCACACAAAAGAATTTCTAACATGGAACTCACCACCATCAATGCATGACTAGACTCTTGCCTTACTGAAACCATAGGCACCTAACTCCCCTGCATGGGTTAATGTGTTTCACACCTCACCCAATATTCCTTCCCCTGTGGCAAGAAAATATGACTTGTGGAGCACTAGTCAGGGCCAGACTAGCTCTCACCAACATCATCTCCTTTAGTCCTCACCACGACCCCATGCACAGACTATGTTTTGTTATCATCCCCACTTGATGGATGGGGTAAACGAGGCTTAGAGAAACTCTACCCAGAGTTTGTACGTGAATGATGCTAGAGCAGGGATGAGATGTAGGCCTGTTGCATGCAGAGCACAAGCCTGTAGACTGGCATTAGGACCAGATCACTCTTTGTTGTGGGGACTCTTCTGTGCATTGTAGGATGTTTGGCAGCATCCCTGCCCCTACTCACCAGATGCCAGTGGTACGCAGACATAATAATTAGAAAATGTCTTCAGACACTGCCACATGTCCCCTAGATGGGGATGGGAAACAAAAACCCCACTGCTCTAGGCCAGTTGCTTCCTGCCTATCAGAGGAGGATCCCTGGACCATTCCAATCAGCCTCTCTGCCTGGTTGCATCTTCACCCCTGCCTTTTAGTCTCTTAAGAAAATCTCTCCGGGCATGGTGGTGCACGATTATAATCCCAGTACTTGGGAGGCTGAGACCGGAGGATCCAGGTTCGTGGTCAGCCTCAGCTACCTAGTGAGGCCCTCCGCAACTTAGTGATACCCTGTTTCAAAATAAAGAAAAAAAATAGGACTGGGGGTGTAGCCCGGAGGTAGAATGCCCCTGGGTTCAATCCCCGGTACAGCTTAAAAAAAAAAAAGAAAAAAAAAGAAAATCTCTCTTCTCTGCTTTGTTATTGGTGCAAGACAACAAGCCCTGGGCTGGGCGCCGTTGCCCCTTTGCGTCCCATCCCAGCTTTCAGTTGTGGCCAGAAGAGCATTTCCTGGAGAGAAAAACCTACTTCCCCCACTGCCAGGCCACTCCCTGTTCCCATCAGCAATGTCTGTCTCCAGAGACATCCTCTGAGCACAGGTGGTCAGTTTCCCTTCTCCAAGGGAAGAGGCTAGAGGGCCAGGAATAGACCCTCCTCCTCCTTGGCCCTTGGCTGACCTGTCCCTATGGGCAGAAGCCACCCATACCAGCCTCCAGGAGGCTGCTGGTCTACCTTCCCTGGGGATAGCTGTGGGTGTGTGCATTGGGGGTAGGGACGGACATCAGTCAGCTGGTCCCTGAGCAACCGCTGCTGCCTCCTTGGCATCCATTTCTGACTCAGGTTTTGTTTAAGAAATCCTTTCATCCCCAGCCCTCTTGGGTATAGAATGGGACTCAGAACACCTCTCCTTGCCTCCCCTACCCACCTGCTCCTGCCTCCCGTCTCCTCTCTCTCCTCCCCTCTTACAGATGTGGCCAGAGGTCAGCCCTGCTCTGGGAGATTGTGAGGCTAAAGGGAATGCCAGCAAAGCTACAGCAAATGGAAAGTCCCCTCGCGTAAGGACTTCCATCTGTGTCTGTGCCAACCCCCGGGGGTCTTTGGGGTGGCTTCCTCACACCCCAGCCTGGGGTATCTGCCCTCTGGCTATTTGCATTCCTTCCCCACAGGGAGTCTCAGATGTCAGGAGAACCCATCCCTAGCACTCCTAGGCCCCGAGGATACTAAAACACGAGGAGCACTGAAACAGGTTTCAGAAACCCTGGCGTAATTTACTTTTTTATGTTTAATCTGTTTAGCTTTTAGCACACACAAAAAATGCAGTGCTACTCTATTGTGGTGGTCATAAGATAATGAACAGGTTTATTTTTAAAATGCTAACTGTACATCCCTATGGGCTGTATGGGAAGGTAATGGACCATAGGAGCAAATCTCATTTTCTGTCCAGCCTCAATTCCAGAGAACAGCAAAAGTCTAAATTTGAGGTCACTTGTCCTATGGGCCTGGACAAACAGCTCCCTGACGGCCCTACCCTTAGATCTGGCCCTTCTCTTTCCTCTCCACAGACCAAGGAATATTCTGGGCTCCCCCTTCTGTATCATACTCTAGATATCTAGGACCCCAGAATCCCCCACCCAGGGGTCCCAACCTGATTTCAAGACCTGTGTGGGTCTCATGCCTTGGTTTGTCCTCTGAAGTGGACTGTGTCATGAACACACATACCTAGGCCCAAGGGGAGCTGTTCAGAGGAGAGTGGCCATGTTTGGATGTGCAGTTGGGGTGGGAAGAAAAGAGGACAGGCACAGGATGGAAGCCAGTACTGCATGCATCCCTGTGGCCTGGGGTGGGGTTCATGGATTGTGGGCCTCCATTCACACTCTTGCCCCAATTCCCATAAGTGTTGGGGAGGGCACCACTCTCTGGTCTGCCCGCTCAGACCCTAACATGGGGGTACTGCCATTGCCTGCTTATAGGGGCTATCATTGGGAATTGGCCACAAAGAAGAATTTCTTTGTGGTTAGAAAAAAGAATCTCTTGCCATCTCCAATTCTCTCCTGTCAAAGTGCAGCTGATCTATGGTTTTAATATTTACAACCTCAGAGAGGAATCTCAGGGACAGGCATCTTCTTTCATGACTAAACTGTCTAAAAGAGTCCTGGAACCAGCCATGACTTGGCCAGCATCAGCAATGGGTGGGGGAACCACTACCAGCATATGACCTTGAATAACCTCTCTGAGCCATGGTTCCATCATCTGTAGATTGGGGATAATAGTACTAACTACTTCATAGGATTCTTCTGAAGATTCAGTGACTCAGTTGGTGTAAAAGCTCTCAGGACAATCTGGCATGCACCTTAAGTGCTTGATAAATGTTGGCCATTGCCAGCCCCGTCAAGGTCATTGCATGACTTCTGTGTGAACAGACTTTCCCTTCTCAGCTCCTCCAGAGGAAGGCGGGTGGCACCAGTGCAGTGATGGTGTTCACAAGGCCAGAGAGCTTCTTGATAGCTCCCAAGGAATACATTTTGTGACTTTTTATTATAGAAATTGTCAAATATATGTAGATATAGAAGTAGTTGGAACAGAATAAGGAATTCCCCATGTGCCCATCACCGGCTACAGGAAACATCAACTCAGTCTCGTTCCATCTCTATGTCTATTCACTCCCCCCTCCCAGGGAGTACTTTTGGTCTATGTCTCCCAGCACTTTCTGGTCTATGTCTCCCAGCACCAGCAGTTGGAAAGAAGCCTCAGGCAGGGATCATCACTAGGAGACAGTGGCTTTATTGAGGGGTGAGGAGGTGGGAAGGTCCTAGGTCAGGAGAGGCAGTGGTCACCATCCAGTAGGTGGGGCCAACTCAGGCGAAGATGATCCATGAAGTCGGGACAGCAAAGAGCCAAGCCTGGGGAAGAGGAAGAGCAAGCCAAGTGCCCAAAAGACATTAGAGATGTTCAGCAGACTGTGGAGGTCAGGGGAGAACCTGGGGCCAGGAGCAGGTGGGGAAGGTGCAGAAAGAAAGGCAGATGGATGTCATGTCTGCCTGGGGGACATGTGGTCCTAGAGCACGGTGCTGGCCTGCTAAGGGGCCCTTTATTCATTCTCAGCCCACAGAGAAGTAGCCATGGGTAGCCTGGGCCAGAGGCTCAGGACCAAAAGGTGGGCAGAAATGGAGTAGAGAAGAGATGCAGCCCTTGACGGAGACCTCTGTAGCTTCACTGGGGGATCCAGTTCAGGACTCAGCTTCTTTGCCCCATAATGAAAGTAAAGGGCAGGTGTTAGCCCTACATTACAACCTGGGGACCTCTTTGTGGTTCACACTTTGACAGCTGTTATGCCAACACCTGCTGCACCCTGATGTGAGACCTGGGGCATGCTTCAGCCTTCCTCAGCAGCAGTTGCTCTGTGCCCTTGGCACTTTGGAGGAAATATGTCAGAACCCTTTCTTGTAATGAGTTCAGGGGCCAAGTCGTCGACTATACTGGCATGTTGGGGGTGCGTGCACTCTCTTGAAATAATTTGATGTCTTGTAACTCTCTTCTTTCCCTCTCAGCTCTTCTTCCATCCCCTCCCTCAGAGCACTTCCTTGGTCCCTTTCCCCTCGATCTGCCTCTTCTGATAGCTCTCATGTTCTCGAGACACTGATTGGGATTCCCTTCAAAGAGGAGCGGGTGTTCTAAAGACAGCTGGGGAGGGCTGTTGACCTGCCAGGTGGCTGCTTGAGTTGTAAAGTGTGGGGACCAGACTCGTCTTGAGACGTTGTCTCCAGAGACACTGGAGACCACACAGCTTAGCCGGGGTGTTGTTTGGGCTCCTGCCCAAAGCCCAGAATTGTTCAGGGACTCGCAGAGGCTGCCTGCATGGTCCGGGCCCAGTCCCCTTTATGGAGTGTGAGGACAGAGACTTGCATGGGTCTGTGACGTAGCTTCTGGCCCTTGGGTAGTATTTTCCAAGGTGACCTTGTTGATGGTCAGTGCCTGCTGGGACCCTGGCACTTCTTACCAAGTTGTACTGGTTCTCATACACGGGTACGGTCTCTCCCCCAGGTGTGGGCCTTCACGTACACCCAGCAGATCATGCAGGAGGAGATGTGCCTGTCAGTCATCACCTTGTTCCCTGGCGCCCCAGTGGTTCTCGTTCTTTGCAAGAATGGAGATGACAGACAGGTGAGTGCTCAGTAATCCTTGGGGCATGGCGCCTTCCATAACATGGTGCCTGGGAAGGACCACGTCCCCTGGGCAGGAGAGAAGTCCGCGTGGTCAGGGAGGGAGGCAGAGTGCTGCTTCAGACACCCTCCGAGAGTGCCCGCTGCTCACCTTGCATGTGAACACCTGCTGCCCAGCTGCCTACACCAGGCCCATGCACCTCACCCTGTCCCGCTCCCAGACAAGGATCTCGGGATTATAAGGGTGAATGAGACTCGACCCTTTGCCTTTAGGGCCTTGGCCTCTGGCAGTGTGTCCCCCAAGGTTCACGGTGTTCTAGATGCACCGCGTGCCCCCTTTTTCTAGCAGCAAGTGTTGAATTCACTCAGCACCTTGCGCACTGGCTATAGGAGTTAGAGACCAAGATTCAAGTTCCCATTTTATGGCTCACTGGCTGTGTGACCCATGACAGGTTACTGGACTTTGAGCTTTGCTTTCCTCCTCTGTGAGGAGACTGGTGATACCCACCACACAGGGTAGCTGTGTAGAGCAGTTAAACTACTGAGGCTGGCCTCGAGCCTACAATCCTCCTCTCTCACCCTCCCAAATACTTACTTGGATTACAGGTGTGTGCCACCATGCCTGACTGTGTAGAGCAATTAATTGATACAGTCTCTATAAAATACAGAGCTCAGTACCTAGGCCCCCCATACATGATTGTCCCCCCATACATGCCCATCTCCCCTCTCTTCATCAGGCAAGGGGAAGTCTGGGAAACAGCTCATGAGACCCCTCTCTGCTTGGGTCCTCTTCTGTGCTGACTCACTTTGAAGAAGACCCCTGTCCCTCCTGCCATCCTCCCCATACCCCCACCACATCCAGCTCCCGCACTTCTTCATAACCATGCAAACAGAGTGTGGGTCATATCCATCGTTGCTCCTATGACTAACTTGCTTCACATTTTCTGGCCTATTTCTTAGAAAGTTATTGCCTCCTAATGAGTTTTCCTAGCAAACATATTGATTTTGCTTTTAACTTTTTTTTAATCCAATTTTGAAGAAAAAGAAAGAAAACCAACAATAACACCTAGCAGAGCAATTAGTTGCAGTTTTATTCCTCCATGAGACCATGAAATCAAGTCTCTGGCTGACCCCAGACATGCGGTGTCAACCTTTCTGATGAAGCCAGACTCCAGATAGTATTGATAGGACCTGGGGCCATAACCTGAGAAACCCCGCTCATCCTCTCTCCTCTCCGTCTTCCCAGCAATGGACCAAGACTGGCTCCCGCATTGAGCACAGAGTGTCCCACCTCTGCCTAGACACGGACATGTTCGGTGACAGCACTGAGGATGGCAGGGAGGTCGTTGTCAACCCCTGTGAGTCCTCACTCATGAGCCAACACTGGGACATGATGAGCTCTTGAGGACCCTGGCCGGATCCATCATGGGCCGGGGGTGGTGCTTCCCTGGGCCAGAACAGACTGGAAACCCGGCTGTGGACAGCTGACTGCACCAGATGCCCTAGACTGGAGGTGGAGCAAAGCCCCCAGGACAGGAGCAGCTGCCTCAGGGAGGTTGGAGGAAAAGATTGCAAGCCACGGAATCCCACCTGTTCTCAATGCTGTGCGCTTTCAGTCCTGGCTGGTTCTTCCCCTGATGGTTACCTGGAGACAAAGATCCAGTGGGAAGTGTTTGTGGATCCCTTACTTTACAAAAAAGGCATCCCACAGAGACCAGAGAGAAAATCTTTCCATGTCACCAGACCAGGACTAAATTGAGAGATGAAGAATGGAGAAGGCTTTCAGAACAAATAAAGATAACTTCAGAAGTTGTCCTTGAGTGTCGCTGTTTCTTCTTATGTTGGCTCAGCACTAGGCTGACTTCTCCATTGAATGTGGGCAGGGGCAGGGGCATCCTGTGGCAGAATGGATAAAGAAGAGGACAGGGAAATGTGCCCTTATCCTAGTTTCCCAACTATCTGTGTGATCTTAAAAAGACACGTTGCTGCTTTGGCCCACCATTTCTTGTTATGTCACGTGGGGGAGTGAGACTAGATTGGCGGTTTTTACTGATGATCCATATCTGGCTCATTCGGGGAAACTGTCTAAGTTGGAAGCCCTATGTTTCTTGTGGGGATCCTTATTTGGTAGGTCTGCCATAGGGTTCAGTCACTCTGGATAATTCTGATGCCCTCTCCTTGGTTAAAATACCTTCCTAGAGCCAGGCGTGGTGGCGCACGCTTGTAATCCCAGTACTTTGGGAGGCGGAGACCAGAGGATCCGGGTTCGCGGCCAGCCTCAGCTCGCTTGCTCTCTGTCTCTGTTTCTCTCTCTCTCTCTCTCTCTCTCTCTCTCTCTCTCTCTCTACTTAAGCCCTCCGCAACTTCGTGAGACCCGGTTTCAAAATAAAGTATAAAAAATAGGGCTGGGGGTGGTAGCGCGGAGGTAGACCGCCCCTGGGTTCAATCCCCGTTACCGCACACACAAAAAAATACCTTCCTAGAGTCTCTGTGGCCCCATAAAGGGCCATATGGTCTATAGTTATTAGCATAGATGTTTCTTTAATAAAATTCCCAGTTTCCTGATGTGTTCTGAGAATTAGTTACAGTGGTTGCCCATTCTTATTACCTAGGGTTTAAGAAAAGAAACAATTTATATTGTTTAAGTTTCTAAAATATGCTTGTACATTCTCTGCCAAGGTAAGTTCACCCACCTGCTCTTTAGTAACTGTCTTCATTATCTATTGCTGCATAACAAATGAACCCAAACCTTCGCAACTTAAAGCAACATACCTTGTTTAGCCAACAGTTGCTGTGGGCCAGGGATCCAGGCCAAGCTTAACTGGGTCCTCTGCTTCAGGGTCTTACAAGGCTGCAATCAAGGTATTGGCTGGGGCTGTGGACAGCTCAGCTAGGGCAGGGCCTGTTCAAAGGTCATTCAGTGGTTGTTGGAAGCACTTGACTCCCCGCAGGCTGTTGGCCATAAGCTGCACTCAGTTCTTGCTGCATGGGCCTCTCCAACATAGCAACTCATTTCCCTAAAGCAAGCAAGCCAAGAAGGCCAGAGGACCAGCAAGACAGGAACCATAGGCTTTTATGACCAAATTTCCTGGTTACCTTCATCACTTTTGCCAGATTCTATTTGATAGCAGCAGTCACCAGGCGTGGTCCATACTCAAGGGGAGCAGATTTCCCAGGATAGTGAATTCTAGGAGGAGCAATCATAGGGAGCCATTTTAGAATGCACCCACCACAGCGGCTATTACATTCTAAGCAGGTGTCCATCCCCTTCATCCAGAAAGCCCTTTGGGGATGGGAAGTTGTTCAAGCTCATTATAAAGCCAATCACTGCAGTCCATGATAGACTTGGAAAGTAGAGTCAATGTGTGCAGATACAGAATACCCTCTGGTGGTTGTACTTGTTTGTGCAGTCTTCCTATCACCTTCTCTAGCTAGGATGTGGCTTTTTGTTGGGGCTGTTTCACTCCATACTGGAAAAAGGAGAGGAAACCATGGAGAAAGAAATCCATCTGCAGAAGACATTCTGAAGGCTCTGTGAACAATGCATACACAGGGCTTAAACCAGCTTTGCAGAGAAGAAAGAGAATAGGCCATTTGCCAGGATCTTTCCCCCACATGGGTGAAACAGGTACTGTAATAGAATAACCAAGTCAGAGCCTGGTGTTATACCATTATGGTTATAGAATGTCCCCTGAAGAGCTCATGTATTAATATTCAGAGTAAATATAACTAAGTCATAAGGGTTGTAATCTCATCAGTGGATAAATTCATTGTAATGGATTTACTGGGTAGTAGCCTGGGCAAGTGGGGTGTGACTGGAGGAGGTGGGTCCCTGGGGGTGTGGCCTTAGGGGTTGTATATGGTTCCTCTTCCCCTTGCTCTCTCTCTCTCTCTCTTTCTCTCTCTCTCTCTCTCTCTCTCTCTCTCTCTCTTGCTCGCTTCTTCTGTCCTCCATGATATGAGAACAGAACCCTCGCTCTCTCCTCTCTGATCCCCACAGCCATGCCCTGAGCTCCACAGACCCGGCCTGACATGGACTAAACTCTGAAATGTCCCAAACTACAAGCAAATAAATCTTCCTTCCTCTAAGTTGTGTGGCCAATCGCTTTGGACTACAGCAGTGAGAATGTTGACCAGAACACCCCCCTTTGCCAACGTGTCACCTTCTGTATTTGTGCCTATCTGTGAGTTCCCTGGTGCCAAGAAAGGTGTCCATTCTCTGTCTTTATCCCCAGCAGTGGGCCAGGCACATCGAGTTCTCAGTTTGTTTTCCTAAGTAGATGATTGACCTGTCCAAGATGAGGTAGCTTTACTTACACATTACTACCTCTATAAAGTCAGAATGCAGGTGGCCTTAGGTCTCTCTCAGACACCCAAGGAAATGGACAAGAGGAATGGAGGCCTCTGACCTGGGGGGTGGGAGGCCACAGACATTCCTTTCAATGTGACAGAAGAGCTAATGCTCAGCTTTCCCACTGACCTCTTGACCTCCCTCTTACCAGTGAAAGACCTTGGAGAACTGCAGCGCATACATCCTAAGGCCTCCTTAGTGTAAAATGGAGGTTAAAAACTGATGGTACAAATAGGAATCACTACAACTATATAGTTATCTGAAGCCCTCTCTCCCCTATCCTCAGGGTGCTGCAGCCAAAGCAAGAGTAGTTTGTGATGTAAAGCAAACATAGCAGCAATTCCAAACCTTTGACCAGTTTGAGACAGAGCTGACAATATCCTGATAGGACATAAACCTGCTGCAGGCCTGGGGATGTCCATGGCCTGCACATGTCCAGCAGAGTGACGGTGATCAAGCCCCTCCTGGCCACCAGGCCTTTTGGTGGATGCTGAATCAGAGTCCTCGGTCTACTCCAATCATTGAATTTGAATGCCAAACTTTAGTAGCCTGGATTAACTTAGTTGATCACCTGTAGCTATGAATGACGATGAAAGTTTGGTGAATGACCAAGAAGCCAGCGAGAGCAAGGGAGACCTCTACTCTAAGGATCTTCAGGGCCCAACAGATTTAGACCCCAAACCATGCTTGGAGAGTCCCCCTTAGAGCAGTCTCACCATGCTGCCAGGTGAAGGGGTGGCAGAAGCCCCCTCCCTCACAATCACATCTGGCTAATGGGAACGGTGTGGAATTCTTCCTGAGAATCTTAATGTGATGTGCATATTAAATAAGAAGGAATTTTCACATTTGTTAGATATGAGTGTGTGTGTATACAGCCGGCTTTCCATATCCACAGGTTCTGCATCCATGAATTCAACCAACTACAGATTGAAAATATACAGGAAAAAAAGCATCAGTACTAAATATGTACAGGCTTTCTTCTTGTCATTATTCCCTAAACGATGCAGTATAAAAACTACACAACACTTGCACTGTACTAGGTATTTTAAATAACCCAGCGATGATTTAAAGTCTTGGTACAGGAGGCTCACCAGTTAAGGCCACCACGTGTAACTTAGTGTGACCCTATTTCAAAATAAAAAAATAAAATAGAGCTAGGGGTGTAGCTCAGAGGTAGAATGCCCCTGGATTCAATCCCCAGTACCACAATAAATAAATGAATAAATTAAGTAAATAAGTATATGGGGGAATGTGCATAGTTATGTGCAAGTACTACACCACTATATGTAAGGGACTTGGGCATCTGTGGTTTTGGGGATCCTGGGGTGAGGGGTTGCTGGAGCCCATCAGACACAAGTCATGAGGGATAACTCTATGTTCTCATGAACTAGGAGGAAGACAGGCAGGGGCTTCAGGCACTCTGGTGTCTAGATTAGAGTTGGGAGCATGGTGGTAAGTAAATGGGAGAAATGGGAGGGTTTAGGTAAATCTGGCCTCTGCGTGGGTGGTTGATCCTGGTGCCACATTGAATCTGGTGCCATGTTGAATCTGAGCCTTGCTCTCTGGTTCTGTGCTTTGTCATTTCTCTCTGGTTGCAGAGGCATGCCTCGCCAGGGAGGCTTAAGGTCACCTTGGTAGGCTCCTGTTGGGTTGATTCGAAGCCAATCTGTGCATTCACTTATCTACTGGTGGTTTTCACACTGTAAGTGATAAGAATTTGAAGCCCACGTCTACAGTTGGCACAGGCTTGGATTGCTTTTTCCACCCAAAATCTTTGTCCTGCTTCCACGCCATCACCACTCACCCAGCTGGCGGATGGGTCTCCTCTAACCCTTCCAGGCACCTGGCTATATGCAAGGCCCTGCTTCTGCCCAGCCACTCATGAGGCTGTGGGGCCACTAGCTGCCTGCACTTGGATGTGAAGCCCCAGCCTTGGTGCTGCTGCTGCTGCTGCTGCTGCTGCTGCTGCTGTTGCTTCCCCCAGCTTTCAGTTAGAATTCCCGCTTGTTTTGGGAATCTGGAATCTCTCCCTTCTCTCTTTGAAATGCAGCTGTGATTTCAAATTGTTTTTATCCAATATTTATGTGGAGGAGGGGGCTTCCTGTGTCAGCTCAGACCAGAATCCCTCAGTGCTGTAATTAGCTGTCACCACTCGTTCCCACTGGCGGTAGGACCATATCTTATTGGAGACACTCAATAAATTTCTGTGAATGAGTGAGAGAATAAGCCCTATGATTCTTTAGTACCACTTCCTAATTACCTCCTGGCTAGTTATCAGACGTTAGAGTTTTAAAAAGACAGGCAAGGCAGGAATGAAAGACCAAGAAGACAAATTTATAACAATAAAATCTTGTTATAATACACATAGATTTAGGGATCATGCATATTTTACTTCATGACGACAGAGTTTAATACTGAAGATGCTAACTGGAAAGAACTATCGGTAATGGAAATCTTTAATACTGCAGTGGAGCGGGGCCAGAGAATATGTGTTCTCAGCAGCTCACAGAGGGGTGCTGATGGAAGGGTGGGAGGAGCCCTGGCATTTCATCTGTGAGACTCTCAGGTGTACCCACCTGCATACGGCCAACCTGAGTCCTGGCTGGCCTCCAACGACAGGTTCACCTTGTACCTGTGGTCCATTCAGTGGACCCCCAGTAAAGTACCCTTGCTTCCTCCACTCCACAGGCTGAGCCACTGTCCCTTCCGGGCCCATTCATTCTCTTAGCACCTGGGACGGCATCTGGCATGTGGGAGTGCAGTGGAGGGTTACAGGAGAGGTCTGTGCAGATGGAGTGGCCTCAGGAACATCCCACATGGCAGGCAGAAGCCTATTCGCCCCCGCCGTGCAGAGCCAAACGTCTGAGCTCCCTCGTGGGCTGTGGTCTCTGGCAGCCCAACTCGGATTAGCCAAGTCCAAAGCTCTGAGCGCTTTTCCATTTGCCATGGAGCCGACTAATTTAATGAAGCCGTCACAGTGCAAACCTCGGGGCTTATTGGAAAAGGACTCGAGCACGACATTATTTCACAGCAGTAGACTGCATCATTTTCATTTCACAGCCTTCCAATGGGAAATAATAAAACAAAATTACAAACATAATGAAGAAAGAAAGAAAGGGGAAAAAACCCGTGGGTGAGAGACGCACCCTCTGTGCTAAGACAAGACTGGTTCCCTGACTCACTTGAGCCAGTAAATATTACCTGGCTTCGCTCTGCAGGAAGGAGCAGCCCGGGATGCCTCCACCTGCTGCTGGAGATAACAGGCTGCAATAGCTCACTGTCCAGAGGCAGCGAGGAGCCCTGAGCAATGCTAGAGACGGCCCTCCGGACGCCCTTCTGAGAAATCCCAGCCTCCAAGAACACAGCCCCCGGCCGGCCACAAGGCTGGGGTGGAGGGGTGCCACTGGTGGCGCAGGACGAGCTGGTGCCCTCTGCATCTTCCTTTCCCCGGAAGACAAAGCCGTTTCTCCAGTGGCACTGTGGCCATCCCTGGACCGGAGGAAAGGTCACTACCTCCGTGCATCTGCAGGGTGCTTTCAGTGTAGCCACGGCTGAGCTGACAGCCAGAGGCTAAAGAGGAGTCAACAGAGGGACAGAGCTCTCTCCAAAACACTGTCCTCATTAACTGTGCTGAAGTGCACAGATGCCAGGAGGGGGCAGAGCCCAGCCAGGTCTTTTATTCTACTCCGGAGACCTGCCCTTCAGCATAAGGAGATGCCCCAGGCCTGTCCTGCAGCAAAGAGACTGGACGCCTTCATTCTACCCAGGCCGCACAGTCTTCCTCTGCCTTTTACTGAAAATAACTTTCCTCCTCTGACAGTGGAAGAGCTGGGCCATCTGGAATGAGCTCCCTTTTCTTTCCCCCAGGAGCCTCCTCCAAGGCTGCCCCATTCCCCTGCCCCTCCCCCATGCTTCACTAAGCCTCCCCCTCTGCCAACCCCTCCCACCTCCAGAATAGCATCCAAATCTCTCCCACCCTGAGTTAAATAAAGAAACTTTTCCTGGAGCCTCATCTCCCCTTCCTCTTTGACCAACTTGCTCCTCTAAAGCACAAATGTCAGTCAGATACTGTAGGATCAACTCCCTCTAGGTCTTAGCTGTGTGACTAGGGGCAAATTACTTAACCTCTCTGAACTCAGTTATCTTCTCAGTAAAGGGGCCAACAATCATACCTGCCCAGTAATTGTATTGTGAGAGTAAATGGAATGATTCACGTGAAGTTCTAAACACAGAGCGAGGCACATATTAGATCCTTTAAAATGTTTATCATCCTTATCATTTATAGTGAGGCTTAAACTTCGTGTCCTGGAGCAGAGGGCGGGGCCTGTGAATATTGAACTCATCTAAGTTCCTTTGAGCTGCTATAACAAAAAGGCCATACATATGCTTCGAATGACAGACATATTTCTCAGTTCTGGAGGCTCGAAAACCAAGGTGCCAGCAGATGTGGTGTTGGAGGAGGCCTCACTTCCTGGCTCCCAGATGAGCGCCCTCTCTCTGTGGCCTCACTTGGCAGAAGGGTGAGTGAGCTCTCTGGGGTCCCTTTGATAAGGACACTAATTGCACTCATGAGGATTCTACACTCACGACCCTGTCGCCTTCCAAAGGCCCCACCCAAGACCCTCACATTGGGGGTCCACGTTTTAACAAATGAGTTTTGGGGAGGCATAAGCATCAGTCCAGTGTACCCCTCCATCCTCACAAGTCCCTTAAAAGCCAGGCTGGGCCAAAGACTGCCCTGCGGGGGTTCAGGGATGGGGTCACAGAGGAGGCTCAGACCCAGGAGGGAAGAAACAGAAAAGACCAGTGATGGTCGATGAGGAAAATGTGACCCTCGTGTTTTTGTTTCACGTGGTCTCTGCCATTGCCCCCACCCCGCCCTGGTGCTTCTGCCCCTCATGTCCCTTCCTCACCTCTGCCTCTGCCTCTGCCTCTGTGTTGAGCCCTGCAAAGCCACCAATGGTGTCACAGAAGAGGAGCACAGAGAGGAACACAGTAGGAGGTCACAGATCGGGCCTCACCCCAACACCCAGAAAATGTCTCCAGCTTTGCTTCCCTCCCCCCATTAGAAACTTCTGGTCTGGCTCATGAATTCAGCTCTTGTACCCGAATCCTGCTTCTCTTGCCTCCTCCACAGCCTGGAGCCTGCATGACTGTGGTCCCTAGACGCTGTCACAACACTGTGTCCAGCTCGAGGGCTAATGCCCAATGTCCTAGGAGTCTACCTGCTTCCCAGAGGGGTCACTTGCTCAGAGTTTGGGGTCTAAGCCATCTCACCAAACCAGGGACAGGAACCCTAGATCCACGGGTGGTCTTTATAGGAGACTTGGTCCTGAGCAAGGAGAGAGAATGTAGAGGACCCAGAGCAACTCAGGTAAAATGTTGTATCAGGGAAGAGGTTCAAATAAAGTGCTCTGAGGCTCAAAGGAAGAATGGAAGCCACACAAGATGAACTTGAAGCATAAAGGATTTTAGAAGACAGAGATGGGGACTCATCCTAAGACAACAGGAACAGCGTGAGCCAAGGCTCAGAGCAGAAGGGTGGGCCTTTCTCAGGGAACACAGGGCAGGGCAGCCTGAGACGTGGAAGGAATGGGGGTCAGGGAAAGTCAGAAAGGGGGCCTTGAATACCAGGCAGAGAATTTGAAACTTGGACAAGTAGTTGTGAGCCATTAAAAGCTTTGGAGGGAGGGGATAATATTGAGCAGAGTGTAAGAAGATGGACTGGGGAGCAGAGAGTAAGATGGTGGGAAGCCAGGGCGGTTAGAGGCTCCAGACATTGTATGGTGCTTGAACTATGTCAGCATCAGTCAGAATGGAAAACAGACAGTGGCTATGAGGACTGGGTGGTGGCTGTGGGCTGGAGGGGAGAGGAGAAGAGAAGCTGCAGGGTGGCTGGAGAGTGGACTTCAGGCCAAGTAGGTCCTGCTGAGATACCCGGTAAATGCTGTCATGGCACCCACATTCATTTATCTATTTGAGGGCCTGATAACCAGGCTTGGTTTTTTAAATTATAAAACATTATGGACACACGAGAGGGAAATGGTAGTGCATAGCAACCATTTCCCCAGTGCTTCCTCGGTGCCCAGCACTGTGCTGAGAGCTCTGAAGAGATGCCAGTCCTTCTGGAAACACTGGCCACATATAATAATAGCTCCTCCTATTATCTCCATCTTGCAGGGGAGTCGCTTGAGGGCCAGGAAGGTTAGGTAATTTGCCCAAAGTCATACAACTTGTAGTAGAAGTGGTATCCCAATCCAAGGAGCCCTCTTCCCCATTCTGGATTAATAATCACTAGGTACCTCTGCTTCTCACATGAAAGACAGAATAGTAAAGACTTGTGTTCTCTCCATATAGAAAATGCTAGACGCCGGGAGTGGTGGCCCGTGCCTATAATCCCAGTTTTTGGGAGGCTGAGACAGGAGAATTGCAGGTTCAAGTCCAGCACAAGGTAACTTAGAGAGACTCTATTGACCCTATTTCAAAATAGAAAAATAAAAGGGCTGAGGGTGTAGCTAAGTGGTAGAATACCCCTGAGTTCCAGAAGGAAGGAAGGAAGGGAGGGAGGGAGAGAGGGAGGGAGGGAGGGAGGGAGGGAGGGAGAGAAGA
>PVJS01032042.1:0-23026 GCA_004027185.1 Glis glis | reverse complement strand
CCTGTCTCAGCCTCCCAAGTACTGGGATTACAAGCATGCCCGGCTCCTGGGCTCTTCTTTTAAAGAACACTTTGTAAATGATGAACACGAGAAGCATGTGAGTGTGACACAGAGCAGATTTTTCTCAGAATTAGGTTAACACTATCTAGTTAATAGATAGTACTTGGACTGTATCCTACATCATGGGTCCTCTTTTTTTGTGTGTGATACTGGGGATTGAACCCAGGGGCATTCTGCATCCAAGCTACACCCCCAGACCCTATTTTTTTTTTATTTTGAGCAGGGTCTCACTAGGTTACTGAGAATCTCACTAAATTGCTAAGGCTGTCCTCAAACCTGCAATCCTCTTGTCTCAGCCTCCTAAGTACTGGGTTTACAGGTGTGTGTCACCACACCCAACCACATCATGGGTCTTTAACACTATCTCACTAGGCTGCTGAGGATTTTACTAAATTGCTCAAACTGAACTTGAGCCTGTGATCCTCCTGTCTCAGCTTCCAAGTACTGGTATTACAGGCAGGCACCTCCGCACCTGGCTCCAATCTCTGTTTTTTTGTTTTGTTTTGTTTTGTTTTTTGGGGGGGGGTTGTGGTACTGGGGATTGAACCCAGGGGCATTCTACCTCGAGCTCCACACCAGCCCTATTTTTTTTTTTATTCTTTACTTTGAAACTAAGTCTCACTAAGTTGCAGAGGGCCTCACTAAGTAGCTGAGGCTGACCCGGATCCTCCGGTCTCAGGCTCCAAAGTCCTGGGATTACAAGCGTCCGCCACCACGTCCAGCCCAATCTCTGTTTTTTGATGAGAGTTTATTCCACTTACATTTAAAGCAGTTGTAGCTAAGAAGGAACTTAATTCTGTCATTTAGCTATTTGTTTTCTATATGCCTTATAGGGCTTTTTTGGTCATTCATTTCCTGAATTGCTGTTTTCCGTTATATCAAATTCCTTTCTTGAGCTGGGCATGGTGGTGCACGCTTGTATTCCCAATACTTAGGAGGCTGAGACCAGAGGATACAGGTTCATGGCCAGCCTCAGGTACTTAGTGAGGCCTCTGCAACTCAGTGAGACCCGGTTTCAAAATTAAGAATAAAAAATAGGGCTGGGGGTGTAGCTCGGAGGTAGAATGTCCCTGGGTTCAATCCCCAGTACCGCCAAAAAAATAAATAAAATTTCCTTTCTCATTTCCTTTTGTATATATTCTACAGCTATATTCTTTGTGGTTATTATGGGAATTGCATATAACATCCTAAAGTTATAACACTCTAACTTGAATTTATACCAGCTTAACTTCAAAAACATACAAAAGCTCTGCTTCTTTAACATCAAGAACCCTTGATGTCACAAAATTACATCTTTATACATTAAAAACATAAGCTAAATTATTTGAAATACATTACACTCTTATATTGACAACAAATGTGAAGTTACAGACTAAAGTTATAATACTAGATTTTAGACTAGTAAAGTTTTAGTCCCTTAAATCATGTAGAAAAAAAGTGCAGTTACAAACTTAGATTACAATAATAATAGTTCTTTTCTGCAACATGGTCAAGAACCTGGAAGTGTGGTGGGGCATATATATGGCTGGAGGTGTAACTCAGAGGTAGAACTCCCCTGTGTTCAATCCCTAGTACCACCAAAAAAGAAAGAACTTAGAAGGTTCAGGTAGAGGTCTCCTCTGCTCCTAGAGACCAATTAGTGCCCTTGACTGGTGAGAGTTACTAATATTCCCCTAATATGTGCAGTTATTTTTTAATATTCTAGTCTTTAATGTCTGGCTCCTGAAAAGAAAATATAAAGGTGGGGGAGAAAAGGGCCTTAAAATACCCTGGAATTCACTTCAGCTGGAAGTGCGATAATAGGGGGAGGCACAACCACAGTGACCACCAGCCTCTTTGTACCTGTGGAGTCAGAAGCTGCAACCAGCAATCCAAGCATAGGTCCCCAGTATTTCGAAGACCGGGTCCTTTCTGCCCACCCTGGCACCTGCAAGCTACATAGAGTCTACTCCAGGAACATGTGCACAGCTGCCTGCCAGAGGGCTGGTAGTGAGGATTAGCTACTGTGCTAAGAGCTGAAATCAACCAAATTTTGTAGTCTAAGCCTTCCCCCGCCCTGGATGTTTCAAGCTTTCATTAGACTCCAGAGTTCCAAAATAATTGCATCAGACAGATTCTGCCAGTGTAATTATTGTCCAGGTTGGGAAACAGATTCCTGGTGCTTCCTACTCTGCCATCTTGCCAGAACCCTTCTTGTCAAATGCATTTTCGACATCAATCAATATGATCATATGTTTTATTCTTTAGCTTGTTGACATGGTGGACTACATTAGCTGATTTCCAAAAGTCAAACTGGAGGGCTAGGGATATAGCTCAGTGGTTGAGTATTTGCCTACTACACATGAGGCCCTGGGTTCAATCACCAGCACTGTCAAAAAAAAAAAAAAGCGAAAGTTGAATGAGCTTTGGATAGTTAGAATAAATTGCACTTGGATGTGATGTGTTACTCTTTGGATAATAATAATGCAATAATTGTTGAATTTTATTTGCTAATGTTTTGTTGAGGAGTTTTATATCAATGTTCATAAGAAACAGTCTGTAGTGTTCCTTTCATATAATGTCTCTTTATCTGGTCTTGGTTTAAGGTAAAGATAGCCTTATAGAAAAGATTTCAATGTATTCCATTCTATTTTCTAGAAGAGACTGAGGAAAATTGGTATTTTTTTCTTAAATGTGTCCTCCTCTATCTTTTCTCTTTATTTCTCCACCACCTATCTCTATTTCTTTGTCCCCTTTCTTGCTCCATTTCTTCTTCCTCCCTTCCTTCTTTCTTTTCTTCCTTCCCATTCTTTAGCCTGAGGCCAATGTAGGCATCCCCAGATAGCCTGGCTGGGTGCATCATCACTAAAAGGGGACAGTAAAGCACCATGTCCCTGAATGCCCCCTTTCTGTTCCTAAAATCCTAGCCAAGCTAAGGAAATAATGAAAGTAAGCCTGCAGAAAGTCCAGATACATATTATCTTGAAGGACACCAGCTTTCTCTTATGCACACTGGGAACTAGGGCAAGTTAGCATTTTCTGTAGAAAGCTACTTTCTTGTGCAGGCAGCAGGACAGTTGCTCCTTGGGATGCTGGTCATACAAGCAAACTTAGCAAGCTGATGCTGATGATGTTGCTGCTTCTGTAGCCTGACACCTAAAGCCCCTCTCTGAGTGGGGACAGGTGCAGATGAGCACTGTGGAAAAGATATGTCATTCGTCCAGCCGGCTGCCACTGGGCAAAGCACCGTGAGGGAGAGGAGGCGCTGCTGGCAAAGCTCTGGGAAGGACAGAGGTGCTGGTTGCCAGCCTATGGCCACTGGACTTTTGGAGCAGTCATTGATCTCTTATAAGCTTTCCCTGATAAACTATGTCTCCCATGCTGTCTCCGGGCATTTCTTTGGCCTAGACGCCACCTACCCCACTGCCCTAGCACAACTGGGCTGTGGACATGACATGGAGCATCAGAAACTTCTGGAATATAGATTTGGACCAGACTGTGTTGCAGACTAGTAAGTGCTTAAAGTAAAAAGTCATGGAGAGTTGAGCAGACTTGGGACAGACATGTGGAAGCTTCAGGACGAAAGGAGTCCAGGAGAACCAGCAGGGTCAGACCATGCCCCTCCGCTGTGACTCTGGTCCTTGGCATTTGGTTCCTGGATTTTTGTTTTGTTTTGGGTTTTTTGTTTGTTCATTTGTTTGTTTTGAAGTACTGCAGATTGAACCTAGGGGTGCTCTACCACTGAGCTACATCCCAGTCCTTTTTGTTTTTTTATTTTGAGACAGGGTATTGCAGGCTGGCCTGGAACTTGTCACTCAACCTCCTGAGTCACGGAAGCATCACACCTATCCTGATTCCTGCTATGGACTAAATGTCTTTCCTTCTCCCCCATCTCCAATGTGATGTCATTAGAATGTGGGGGCTTTAGCCGGGTGTGGTGGTGCACGCTTGTAATCCCAGTACTTGGGAGGCTGAGTCCGGAGGATCCAGGTTCGCAGCTAGCCTCAGCTACTTAGTGAGGCCTTCCGCAACTTAGTGAGACCCTGTTTCAAAATAGAGACTAAAAAATAGGGCTGGAGATATAGCTCGGAGGTAGAATGCCCCTGGGTTCAATCCCCAGTACTGCAAAAAAAAAAAAAAGAATGTGGGGGCTTTGGGAGGTTATTAGTTAATGAGGGCAGAACCCTCATGAGTAGAATTACTGCCCTTATAAGAAACAGAAGAGTTTGAGCTCAGCCCTCTGTCACCTGCCTTGGGAGGCTACAGTGATGAGATGGCCAGCCAATCAGAAGGGGGCCCTCTGGCAGCAATGAGTGTGCTGGTGTCTGGATCTTAAGACTTCCCAGCCTCCAGAATGGAGAAGTATCTGTCGTTTAAGCCACCCACCCATGGTATATTTGTTATAGCAGCCCAAACCAAGTGAGTTCTACTGCCCGTGTTTGATAACAAGGCTTCCTTGATTTTTTTTTTTTTTTTTTTTTTGCGGTACTGGGGATTGAACCCAGGGGCTTTCTACCTCCGAGCTACATCCCCAGCCCTATTTTTTATACTTTATTTTGAAACCGGGTCTCACGAAGTTGCGGAGGCTTCTCTAAGTAGCTAAGGCTAAAAGCGAACCCGGATCCTTCGGTCTCCACCTCCCAAGTACTGGGATTACAAGCGTGCGCCACCACGCCCGGGGGCTTCCTTGATTTTGCAACCAAAATCTCCCTGGCTGTTTGTTTTCCCAGGACTTAAAATAATCATGATCTTTTTTCTTTTCTTTTCCTTTTTTTTTTTTTGGCACTAGAGATTGAACCCAGGGGCATTCTACCTCCGAGCTACACCACCAGCTCTTTTTATTTTCTATTTTGAAACAATTAAGTTGCTTGAGGCTGGCCTCGAACCTCCAATCCCCTCCTCCCAAGTACTGGGATTACAGGCATGCACCACCATGGCTGGCAGTGATCTCATTTTTGTCAAAGAAGCCGAAATTATCGGTAAGAAAGAGACCCCAAATACCAGGGACTTGAAAGAGAATTTTTAGATCACCTAACGGTCCACAGTTCAGGTCAGAGGTGTTAGTGGCTTTGGGGTCTTCAACAAATGGAGGATCGGAGGTGGGGGGACAGAGAGAGCGGTTGGCTAAACACTCGAGTGATCCACTCCGAATGAACCAAACAAGGCCCCTGAAGACAGTTTGGAGCATGTTACGAGACGGTAGCTAGCAGTTCATGTTGGCAAATATTTTCGTGAGCCAATTTATTGAGCGTTAAATCGGGAGGAGCTTCACACTGACCTCCCTGTCTCGCCTCCCATAGCATTTGGGGTGCAAATGGGAGGTGAGACCATGAGCTCAGTGAATGCAGGCAACCCCGAACAACTAATGAAATGGCATGTTGTGAATTAAATGACATTAATGTGTGTGAGCAAGGTCACGGCCCCCATTCAGTCTTCCCGCCACCACCACGAGATAGTCACTAATACTACCCCTGCTTTTCAGATGAAAGCGCTGACGCTTAGAGAAGTTGTCAGCCTTGCCCCAAATCACAAGAAGCTGGGCTTTCCCCACCAAGTCGCGGGGTCGCGGAGGGACGCTCGCAGCTGTGTCGACTCCTTGGCCCGTAGGTGGTGCAATTTGCGATGCGGCCGCCGGAACTGCGCGTTCCCAGCCGAGCCCAGGCAGCGGCGGCCCGAGCGGCACCCTCCCGGCCTGCGCCCCGATGCTGCGCGCCCTGCGCCTCCTGCGCCCCTGCACGCCCCACGGGGCCCGCGGCTGCGCCTCCGCCGCGACCGGGGGCCGCGAGATCCAAGTGCGCGCCCTGGCGGGGCCCGACCAAGGTAAAAGCACCGCCCCAGCAGGCGGCTGGGCCGGGACCGGTCTCGGAGGGCGAGCCCGAGCCCCGCGCTGCTGCGGAGGCCAGAGAGACGGCCAGCACGCCCGCTGCACGCGGGGAAACTGAGGCCAGTGGGGCAGGCGGGTGGCTCAGTGCGTATGAGGACTGGATCCCAAATCGCCGGCCTCCCAGTCTAGGCGCCGTAGCTGCCCAAGGCCCGAGAGGTGGCTGCCCGACTTTGGGCTGGGACTTTGTCAATATCGATCTCCTCGATATTCCCCATCTGGCGGAGAAGGGGAGAGGAGTCGCGCAAGGTGGCCCTGGGCACCAGGGGCCTGGGTCGGAAACTTAAATGCCCGGTACTCCTCCCCGCCAAGGGTCCTGGCAAGGCTCCGGGGGGCGGAGGCGGCGGAGCCAATCCCGCTTGGCCTGCGGGGACGCCAGCGGAGCTGAGCCAAGCCCAGGGAAGAGCAGGCCCTGCCGGTTTTCGAACTTTTGCACCCCGCTGAAAGTTCACAGGACATTGGCAAGCCGGGCGTGGTGGCGCACGCTTGTAATCCTAGTATACTTGGAAGGCTGAGACCGGAGGATCCGGGTTTGCGGCCAGCCTCAGCTACTTGTGAGGCCCTCTGCAACTTAGACCCTGTTTCAAAATAAGGAGTAAAAAAATAGGGCTGGGGATGTAGCTCGGAGATAAAATGCCCCCTGGGTTCAATCCCAGTACCGCAAAAAAAAAAAAAAAAAAAAAAAAAAAGGCAAATAATACTCTTGCCTGGGATTACAGGCAAGACTTATTTGCCAGTTGGGCAGGGAACCAAAGATGAGAGTATGGGCTATTCTCTAAAGTCCAGCAATCCCACCTGGTGAGAGAGGTGGGGGGAGGAAGGAGGGAGAATATTTGAACTTCAGGTGCTTACGATGGCCCTGATCGCTCTCATCCATCCGCAGTGCAGAACCACCCAGTTTAGGCCCTTATGATGTCTTCGCTGAACCACTCGGCCTAGGCCCTTATGATGTGTTGACTTCCCCCCAGTCCCATCCCCTCTGCCTGTGTTTGATGTGTGTCGAGTTTTAATTTACACCAGTAGCATTGCACTATAGATCTCATGGTATTTCTTCCTCTTTATGCCCTGACACTAAGTTTTTTGTTTGTTTTTGTTTGTGGCACTGGGGAATGAACCCAGGGGTATTCTACCTCCAAGCTACATACACCCCCAGTCCTTTTTATTTTTTGGTTTTGAAACAGGGTCTGGTTAAATTGCCCAGGCTGTCCTGGAACCTGCAATCCTCCTGTCTCAGTCTCCCAAGTACTGGGATTACAGGTGTGCCCCACCACTGCCGGCTTGACACTAAGTTTTGAAGAGCTGCTTTCCCATATAAATCTAGTTGCTTGCTTCCTGCTGTTGCATACTATTTCTAGTATGCATCCACCACTTTTGGTGGACACGTAAGGGCTGCCAGTGGCCCACTACATCACTTGGTGGCAATTTCTCTGAGTAGGTGGTATTGCTAGACCTTAAAGAATGGACCATAAAGAATGGCTCTCATCTTTGGTTCCCTGCCCAGCTGGAAAAGCACTTGCCCTGAGATAGTTACTATATTTTCCCTACTGTCCAGATTAACTAATTGAGACACAGAAGGTTAAGCAATTTGAACCAGGAGGTCTGATTTCAAGGTCTGCATTCTCAATCATGAATTCAGTGACCAGAAAAACAGATTTGTACATAGACCTTTGGGCTCACTTGTAAATACTGGAATCCTCTCATCCAGAGATGAAGGACAAGGATCAGCAGATTAAGCCTCTGCCCCTGCCAGAGAGAAGACAGGAGGGTGAACGTCAGGGAGGGAAGGAGAAAAGGAAGCCATGGAGAAGCAGTGGAGGAGGTGTTCTCCCCTTCCCCAGCCCCTTCAGCTGCTTTATTCTTTATGGTTTATGGCGTATACTCCAACTCCTTGGCTAGGCACTCAACCTGACCTTTCCATCTTCTCTCTTCTCCCCATGGGCTCATTTAAAGCTTTCCTACCTAAATCCAGTGCCATGGTGCACACCTGTAATCCCAGTACTTGGGAGGCTGAGACAGGAGGATCACAGGTTCAAGGCCAGCCTCAGCAACATAGAGAAGCCCTGTTTAAAAAAAAAAAAAAAGGCTGGCGGTGTAGCTCAGAGGTAGAACGCCCCAGGGTTCAAGAGAAAAAAAAAATATTTGGCAGTCATCTGCTGCAATCGATGGACCAATCTTGACACATCACCCCAGAGTCCCTAGTTCATAGGAAGGTTCGCTCTTGGTGTTGCAAGACTCTGCGCTCTTTCTTATTGGGTTCTCTTCTCCCCACTTTGTAAGAGTTGAAGTTCCTTATGGGCCAATCCAGGATCCCTTTATTCATTACAATAAGAGTGCAGAGGCATCACCTGAGAGGCAGCAGGAAGGTCAGGCAAATGCGGGGCCACAGAGCCAAAGCAAAGAGGTAGGTAGGTGATTGCGCATTCATCAAAACCTATAGGATACGCAACACCAAGCATGAACCTTCCTGTGAACTAGGGACTCTGGGTGATGTGTCAAGACTGGTCCATCCATTCTATCGATTGTATCGATTGTATCGATATAGCACAGGCTATGCCTGTGTGGACAGGGGGAACATAGGTACTCTCTGTACTACACTTTCTGCTCAGTTTTTCTGAGAACCAGAAACTGCTCTTAAAAAGTGTCTATTTTATTTTTTGTGGTACTGGATAATGAACTCAGGGGCATTCTACCTCCGAGCCACACCCCCAGCCTTATTTTTTTATTCTTTATTTTGAAACAGTGTCTCACTAAGTTGCAGAGGGCCTCACTAAGTAGCTGAGGCTGGCGGCTAACCTGGATCCTCCAGTCTCAGCCTCCTCCCAAGTACTGGGATTACAAGCATGGGCCACCACGCCCAGCCCCCAGCCCTTTTAAAATTTTCTTTTTTTTTTTTTTGCGGTACTGGGGATTGAACCCAGGGGCATTCTGCCTCCAAACTACACCCCCAGTGCTATCTTTCATTCTTTATTTTGAAACAGGGTCTCACTGAGTTGCGGAGGGCCTCACTAAGTAGCTGAGACTGGTGGCAAACCCAGATCCTCCAGCCTCAGCCTCCCAAGTACTGGGATTACAAGTGTGTGCCACCATGCCTGGCTTAAAAAAAATGTTTTTAAAGACACATTTATTCAGCATCATGATCAGACTATTACATTTAGCAATCAACAGCATGGATACAAAAAAAAGTCTACACTAAAACCCTTTTGTTGGAATGCTTTATACTTTCCACAGAACAGAAACTAAAATAACCTGCTATACAATTAGTCACAAATATTGTCCTCCAGTTTTTGTTTGTTTGTCCATACACATGAGTGTTGTCTAAACCGTGTCTTCTTTGTAGCAGTGAGGCTCTGCCACCACCATGCTTGGCTGAGTTCACAAACCTGTTGTCACCTATAGCTTCCCCGTCACTTCTCTGGCTCTCCTCTCCTGCTAAGCTTTGTTTCCTCGCAGTAATTAAAACCTCTGCACTGCCAAAGCTACTGCTGCTGCTGGAACCACCATAGCCATCTTGGTTTCGTGGTTTGGCAAAATCTTGGCCTCCACCACCATAGGGGCCTGAGCTTCTGCCTCCACCATTTCCTCCCTTCATGGGTCCAAAATCTGAAGATTGTTGTAACTGCCAAAATCACTGTAGCTCCCGCCACCTCCAAAATTGCTTCCATCATTACTGAACCCATTGTAGCTGTCCCCACGGCCACCATACCCACCACCACCAAGGCTGCCACCAAAGCTACCACGACCACTGAAGGTTCCTCCATGACTGAAATCGTCATTGCCACCAAAGCCACCTCCACGACCACCACCGAAGTTTCCAGAAGCACTTCGATCCACAGTTGTGGCCATTCACAGGATGGTATTTCTGAATGATGATCGTATCCACGGAGTCATGGTCATCAAAAGTTACAAAAGCAAAGCCCCCCTTTTTTTCCACCGCCACGATCAGTCATGATTTCAATCACTTCAATTTTCCCAGACTGTTCAAAATAATCTCATAGGTGATGTTCTTCAGTGTCTTCTTTAATGCCACCAACGAAGATCTTTTTCTTAACTAAGTGGGTCCCTGGTCTTTGAGAATCTTCTCTTTAGTTCCGCAGCTCTTCCATCTACTTTATGTGGTCTTGCATTCATGGCTGCATCCACCTCCTCCACAGTGGTGTAAGTGACAAACTCAAAGCCACTGGAGCACTTGGTGTTTGGGTCTGTCATTACCACGCAGTCCCTGAGTGTTCCCCGTTGCTCAGAATGGCTTCTCAGACTCTCATCAGTTGTTTCAAGGCTCAGCCCTCCGATGAAGAGCTTCTGCAGCTGTTAAAGAGCTACAGAGGCTCTTTAGGAGACTCTGATTTAGACACGATGGCAGTAGGAAGAGAGACTTTAACAATGCTTCCTTGGTCACATCCACGGGCAGAGAGGAATAAGATAATGAATGTATCCCTAATTTTTTGTTTTGAAACAGGGTCTTACTAGGTTGCTGAGAGTCTTGTTACATTGCTGAGGTTGTTCTTGAACCTGCAATCCTCCTTTCTCAACATCCCAAGTACTGGGATTACAGGTGTGTCCCACCATGCCTGGCTAAAAGTGTCATTTTTTTTTTTTTGGTACTAGGGATTGAACCCAAGGGCATTCTACCTCTGAGCTACACCCCCAGTCCTATTTTTTATTCTTTATTTTGAAATAGGGTCTCACTAAGTTGCACAGGACCTCACTAAGTAGCTGAGGCTGGCCTCGAACCTGCAATCCTCCTGTCTCAGCCTCCCAAGTATTGGGATTACAAGCGTGCGCCGCCACGCCCGGCTAAAGTGTCTATTTTTAAATAAATAAAAATTAAGAAAATAAGCCCAGGCAGAGAATGTTCAAGAAGGAACATGCAGATGGTCAGCATAGGTGGTTACTGCTAAAGGCGGAGTCAAGGGTGGAAACATGACCCCTGGTCACTGGTGTGGTTACATGGGCCACCATGAGAACTGTTTCTGCTGGGTGGTGGGTGGGGCCTAGATGGGAGAAGCTGGAAGTGAGTGGAAGGTAAGAAAGTGACTGTGGGAGCACAGAGAGCTCTGAACAGCAGCTTGTGGCTGGGGAGGGAACATCGCACAGGTGGGGCTGGGGTGCTGTCTTGCCAAAGAGGCCAGAACCAAGTATGATCAGACCTCGGGGTTTAGTGCTAACTTCTTGTATCAGAGGAGCAAGTTGATCTGCCCTCAGGAGTGTGCAATCAGCAAAACCCAGAATTTGGATTTTTAGAAACCCTACCATTCCCCCAACAGATAACTTTTGAGGGAAAGATAGGGTTGGAGGGAGACTCTGGGGCTTTTCATAAACTTTTTTTTTTTTTTTGGCGGTACCGGGGGTTGAACGCAGGGGCGTTCTACCTCCGCGCTTCGCCCCCGGCCCTATTTTTTATACTTTATTTTGAAACCGGGTCTCACGAAGTTGCGGAGGGCCTCACTAAGGAGAGAGAGAGAGAGAGAGAGAGGGAGACAGAGAGAGAGAGAGAGAGAGAGAGAGAGCGCACGCGTGCTGAGGCTGGCTGCGAACCCGGATCCTCCTGTCTCCGCCTCCCAAAGTGCGCCACCACGCCCGGCTTCATAAACTTTTAATAGACACATCACAATTTAAAATTAGCAAGTCTAAACTGTGATGTCCAAGTAATACACACTTGGGTGATAAAATCATGAAGAAATACATGGAAGTGATTATGCAGAAGTCAAAAGAGTTACATTGGGGGGGAAGGTGGGAGCTGTGGTTGAGGCTGGGCACATGGAGGGTGTATTGGTCAGAGTTCACTAGATCAACAGAATTCACAGAATGAAAAAAAAAGGATTTATTAGATCAGCTCACAATGTAGTCCTGAGTTTTGACTGCACGTGAAGAATCAGAGGAATCAGTAGCTGGTCGGGCAGTCTAAGAGCCGGAGCCCCAGGATTGAAGCAACCACCAATTCAGTCCAGTCCAAGATGTGAAGATAAGGAAGCTCTTCGGAGAAACGATGGTGAAGTTTCAGTTTGAAGAACTGGAGGCCGATGATCTCAGATGAGAGCAGAAGATCAAGAAGCTCTTCAAGGAAACGGCAAAGTTGGAAACCAACGATCTCAGACGAGAGCAGATGCGTTTTCTTCAGGAAGAGTCGCGGCTCTCTCACATCATAATATAAATCATGTTGACAGTGACATATATGCACACAGTACTTGGTACCCCCTTGTATTTTATTTAGAGACAGAATCTCACTAAGTTGCCTAGATTGGCCTCCAACCTGAAATCTTCCTGCCTCAGCCTCCCAAATACTAGGATCACAGGCATGCTCCACAAGGCCCGGCCAGTTCCATTTCTTGATCTCGGGTGGTGGTTACAAGGATATTTGCCTTGGTTTGGTTGTGAAAGGAACCAAATATAGAGAGAGCTGTGAAATTGAAGAATGTGCCTGTGTGCATGAGTGTATGCATCTAACGATGGCAGAAGCAGGCAGCAGCTATCACAGTTATCATTCTTGTTCCTCTTCCCAGTTTGCTCCATGGTTCACAGCCCTTCTACTTTCTCCGTGAGGCAGAAAGTTGAAAGGGTTATTCTCTCCATTACACAGTTGGAAAACTGAGGCCCAAGTGTGTGATTTGTCCCCAAGTCACACTGTTCATGAAGGGCAGAGGCCACCTGCCTCCAATCCCCAACCTGTGGGTGAGCAGGGCCGGCTGGCTCACCCAAAGCTGCTCTGTCCCCTGCAGGGATCACTGAGATTCTGATGAACAGACCTCGTGCCCGCAATGCCCTGGGGAACGCCTTCGTCAGTGAGGTAAGGAAGGGGCACCAGGGTGGGGCAGGTGTGGGATAGGAGGTATCTGACGGGGTGTCCTCTGTAGCTGCTGGAAGCTCTGGCCCGGCTGCGGGAGGACCAGCAAGTGCGTGTCCTGCTCTTCAGAAGTGGTGTGAAGGGTGTGTTCTGTGCAGGTGGGTTCCCTCCCTGGCCCTCTGTGGGGTTCCCATCAGCCCGCAGGGACTGAGGGGGCCTTCAGTCAGCACCAGCATCACATGCATCATTCCCATTTTACAAATGTAAACTCAAAGGCTCAGAGGGGTAGAATTCTTTGCCTAGGGCCACACAGCTAGCATGGGACAGAATAAAATTCTGTGTGACTTTGGCCTCTCTGACCCTGTATCCCAGTTCTGCTACCCCATGCTATTCTGACCCTTCATTGAGGAAATGAAAAAACTGAATCCAAGCATGCTTACAATAAGGTCAGTGGCCACGATGGGACTCTCTGCCCCTTTGCCTACCCCCAGAATGAATCTCAGTCTCTGTCATCAAAGTTCTCCACTGTGCTTGTGTCATTTGGTCCTCCCAACAGGGCAATCACCACGAAATTCTGTTTTCTAGGCAGGAGAAAAATGCACCCCAGGCCCATGATGAGGAGCAAGTCAAGAAGAGCTGAGCTCAGAACTGGCTCTGGAAGGGTGGGGGGCGGGAAGAGGCTGGGAGGGCGGGGAGGGCAGGAGCGTGCTGCTCAGCTCTTAGGCCTGTGCTGATGGACAAGTATGCGTGCCCGTCTGTTGGACCTGCTGCCCTGGCTCCCTCCTTTGGCTCCATCACTAACCTCCTTTATCAAGATCATGTCAGGGTCCGTAGGTCTCACTCTTCAACTCGGCATGGAGAAGGAAGGGGCTGCAGGAAGCCTGAGTCTGCCCCAACTAGCTCTGGAATCCTGGGCTAGTCCCTGTCCCTCACTGGGCCTCAGTTTCCCCATCTGTCACTGAGGACCTAGAACCAACTGAAGACCTCCAAGGTCTCTCCCAGCTTTGCCTTCCTATAGTCTAGGACTTGCAAAGTCTATATTCACACACCCCCACACATGCCCCTGCCATCTGGCCTTTGATGACCTCACCATGGTCACTACCCATGTGACCATGTCATGGGGACACATGGGGACACATGATGTCCCCAAGGTCCTTGCCCACCTCTATGCCACTACATTCTGGACTCGTTTACCAGTTCTCATCTTACTTGACCTCTCAGCCTCCTTGGATCCCACTGACCCTACCTTTATTTATTTATTTATTTATATTTATTTATTTATTTATTTATTTATTTATTTATTTATTTTGCGGTACTGGGGATTGAACCCAGGAGCGTTCTACCTCCGCGCTACACCCCCGGCCCTATTTTTTATACTTTATTTTGAAACTGGGTCTCATGAAGTTGCGGAGGGCCTCACTAAGGAGAGGGAGGGACAGGGAGAGAGAGAGCGAGAGAGCTGAGGCCAGCCGTGAACCTGGATCCTCCGGTCTCCGCCTCTTATTTTTTTTATTTTTTACGGTACTGGGGATTGAACCCAGGGGCATTCTACCTCTGAGCTACACCCTCAGCCCTATTTTTTATTCTTTATTTTGAAATAGGGTCTCACTAAGTTGCGGAGGGCCTCACTAAGTAGCTGAGGCTGGCCGCGAACCTGGATCCTTCTGTCTCAGCCTCCTAAGTACTGGGATTACAGGCGTGCACCACCACTCCCGGCTCTGACCCTACCTTTAAAAAATTAATCATTGAGCTGGGCAAAGTGGTGCATGCCTGTAATTCAAAAAAAATTGAATTACCAAAAAATTAATCATTTATTTTCTTGTTTATTATTTACATTGTGGTAAAATATACATAATACAAAAGTTTCAATTTTAACCATTTGTAAATATAAAATTCAGACTGGCACTAAATATATATTTGTTTTTACTTATTTTTTGTGGTGCTGGGGATAGAACCCAGGGTAGTTCTACCTCTGAGTTATACCCCCAGCCCTATTTTACTTTTTATTTGGAAACAGGATCTCACTAAGTTGCTGAAAGCCTCACTAAGTTACTGAGGCTGGCTTTGAACCTGCAATCCTCCTGTCTCAGTCTTCCAAGTACTGGGATTACAGGTGTGGGCCACCACGCCTGGCTTTGGCATTAAATATATTTATGATGCTGTACAACTGTCACTATTATTCATTACCAGAACTTTTTCATCATTCCAAACAAACTCTACCCATTAAACAATAGCTTTCCATTCCCTCTCTCTACAATCCCAGCCCAATGGCCTATCTCTAATCTATTTTCTTGTCTATGATTTTGACTGTTCTAGGTACCTTATGTAAATGGAATCACATTTGTCTTTTTGTGTCTGACTTATTTCACTTAGCATAATGTCCTCAGGTTCATCCATGTCTTAACAAGTATCATAATTGCATTCCTTTTTATTGAAACATTTTGTTTACTCATTCATCTGTTAATAGTGGGCTATTTTCAGTTTTTGGTCACTAGGAAAAAAATGCCCTTATGAAAATTGCTATGTGAATATCTGTTTTGAGTCCCTGTTTCTAACTCTTTTGGATGTATACTTAGGAGTGGAATTTTTGTTTAACTTTTTTTTTTTTTTTTGCGGTACCGGGGATTGAACGCAGGGGCGTTCTACCTCTGTGCTACACCCCCGGCCCTATTTTTTTATACTTTATTTTGAAACCAGGTCTCACGAAGTTGCGGAGGGCCTCACTAGGTAGAGAGAGAGACAGGGAGAGAGAGAGAGAGAGAGAGCTGAGGCTGGCCGCGAACCCGGATCCTCCAGTCTCCGCCTCCCAAAGTGCTGGGATTACAAGCGTTCACCACCACGCCTGGCTTAATTTTTTTTTTTAATGTAGTACTAGGGGTTGAACCCAGGGGCATTCTGCCTCTGAGCTACACCCCCAGCCCTATTTTATTTTTCATTTTGAAAGAGTCTCACTAAGTTTTAGAGGGCCTAAGTTGCTGAGGCTGGCCTGGAACCTGTGATCCTCCTGTCTCAGCCTCCACTGGGATTACAGGCATATACCACCACACCCGCCTTTTGTTTAACTTTTTTGTATATGTGTGTGGTACTGGGGACTGAACCCAGGGGCTTTCTACCACTGAGATATATACACATACACCCTTTTTTGGTACTAAGGATTGAACCCAGGACATTCTACCTCTGAGCTATACCCCAAGCCCTATTTTATTTTTTACTTGGAAACAGGGTCTCACTAAATTGCTGAGGCTGGCTGTGTATTTTTTCTTTTGAGACAGGGTCTCACTAAGTTGGCCAGGCTGGCCTCAAACTTGTGATCTTCCTGCCTCAGTCTTTTGAGTTGCTGGGATTGGAGGCATGCGCCACCACAACTGTTTAACTTGTTGAGGAGCCACTAAACTGTTTTCCATAGCAGCTACATCTTTTACATTCACACCAGCAATATTACAGGGTTGTGCTTTCTCCACATCCATGCCAACACTTTTTGTTTTGTTTCTTTAAGTAATAACCATTCTAATGGAGATGAAGTGGTATCTCACTGTGGGTTTTCTTTTTCTTTTTGTGATACTGGGGATTGAACCCAGGGGCAATCTGAGCTACACCCCCAGCCCTATTTATTACTCTTTATTTTGAAACAGGGTCTAAGTTGCAGAGGGCCTCACTAAGTAGCTGAGGCTGGCTGTGAACCTGCGATCCTCCTGTCTCAGCCTCCCAAGTACTGAGATTACAAGTGTGCGCCACCACGCCCAGCCATCACTGTGGTTTTGATTTGCATTTCCTTAAAGGCTTATGATGTTGAGCATATTTTTGTATGCTTATTGACCATCTGTATATCTTCTCTGGAGAAATGTCTATTCAAGTCCTTTGCCTACTTTGAGTCAGTTGTTTTTGTTGTTGAGTTGTAGGAGATCTTTATCTTAGGTATTAGTTTGTTGTTTTTTATGGTACTAGAGATTGGACGCAGGGACATTCTACCTCCGAGCTACACCCCCAGCCCTACTTTTTATTCTTTTTTTTTTTTTTGTAGAACTGAGGATTGAACCAAGGGGCATTCTACCTCTGAGCTACACCCCCAGTTCTATTTTTTATTCTTTATTTTGAAACAGGGTCTCACTAAGTTGCGGAGGGCCTAAGTAGCTGAGGCTGGCTGTGAACCTGGATCCTCCAGTCTCAGCCTCCCAAATACTGGGATTACAAGCGTGCGCCACCACACCCGGCTTATTCTTTATTTTGAAACAGGGTCTCACTAAGTTGTGGAGGGCCTCACTAAGTAGCCGAGGCTGGCTACAAACCTGCGATCCTCCTGTCTCAGCCTCCCATGTACTGGGATTACAAGCATGTGCCACCATGCCCGGCTTATTCCTTATTTTGAAACAGGGTCTCACTAAATTGTGAAGGGCCTCACTAAGTAGCTGAGACTGGCTGTGAACCTGCGATCCTCCTGTCTCAGCCTCCTAAGTACTGAGATTGCAAGCGTGCACCCCCATGTCTGGCCTTATTTTTATTTTGAAACAGGGTCTCACTAAGTTGCTGAGGCCCTTGCTAAATTGATGAAGCTGACTTTAAGCCTGTGGTCCTCCTGTCTCAGCCTCCCCAGTACTGGGATTCCAGGAGTGCAGCACCATGCCTGGCTCTATTAATTAGTTCTTTATCTTAGATATTAATCTCTTTTTTTCTTGCACTGGGAGTCAAACCTAGGGTCTTGCACATGCTAGGCAAGCACTTTCCCTCTGAGTCATATTCCCAGCCTATTATTAATCCTTTATCAGATATATGATTTGCAGATATTATCTCCCATTCTGTGGCCATCTTTTCACTCTCTTGATACTGTCCTTTGATGCACAAGTTGTTCACTTTGATGGAGTCCAATTTGTCTTTTTGTCATGGTTGTCCTTTTTGACACTGTCTTTCTGGCTCCCTTGACTGTTTCCTGGTAGTTCTCCTTCCTCTCTGGCTGCTTCTCCTTAAGTCTCCTTTGCTAGAGCCTTTAACCACAGGGGATTCCATAACAAGCCGTTTTCCCAAGGGCTGGCACCAACCCCTGGCCATCCGCAGGTGCAGACCTGAAGGAGCGGGAGCAGATGAGCGCAGCGGAGGTGGGGGTCTTTGTTCAGCGACTCCGGGGCCTGATGAATGACATTGGTGAGGGTCTGAGAGTGGGCTGGAGTGTTGGGGCCCCTACTGATGTTAGCCCCTCCCTGCCCACCCTCCTCTAAAGAGAGCATTGTTCTGTTTGAGGTCTGTGGGGGAAGTAGACGACTCTCCCAGGGGGATAGGCACAAGGAATTCCACAAGAGGGTATAGAGAGGGGTCCTGGCTCTTCAGCCCTGAGGCCCACTGCAGCCCCTCCCCCACAGCTCAAACCCAGCTACTCCAAACAGGCTTTCGGGCATTGATAACTACAGTTCCCTTTGCCTGGAATACCCCTTCTTGGGTATCTGAACTTGTACTCATCCTTCAAGGCCTCCGATGCCTCTTCCTCCAGGATGCCTTCCTGACCCTCCCTCCAAGCTTCCTTTCAAGGGAGCATTAAAGTTCCTGGATAAACATTGCCTGCTTACTGGCTTGCCTTCCCCGTTAGACTGAGTCTGTGTTCCCAGCAACCAGCACAGGGCTTGACATACAGCAAGGCAGGCCCCAGAGAGGCCAGGAGTGGGCCTGAGCAGGGACCATCCAGCCCCTCTCCCACTCCCATTCCCCAATCTACCACAAATCATTCCAATGGCACTTGGGGGCATTCCCAGATAGTCGGGCTGAAGTACCAGGTGAGGTCCCCAGACAGACCTGGGACTAGTGAGGCCCTCCATTCCAAGCAGCCCCGGGTCTCTGTCCTGGTCTTGCCAACGCCTCTCAGGCTGAGCCGCTTTCATCTCCACAGCAGCCTTCCCTGCACCCACCATTGCAGCTATGGACGGCTTTGCCTTGGGCGGAGGCCTGGAGCTTGCCCTGGCCTGTGACCTCCGAGTGGCAGGTACTGGGCAAGGGGAGGGAGGGGAGGGAAACAGGCTAAGTCTGGGGGTTCACCAGTCAGCCCCTGCTCTTGGCCTTCTAACCAGGAGAAGAGCTGAGGTGGGTGGAGATGCAGAGGGAGCTTGGGAATGGGCACACCAACCTCAGAGCACTTGTAAAAAGAGCACAGAGAAGGGAAGCCGAGAGGGGCAAAGGTCAATGTCCCACCTGCCAGTTCTGCCTGAGTCACATTACTTACTATGGATTGAACAAAGGTGAGCCACAAGGGTGGTTGTCACTGGCCCTGGTGGTTGCAAAGGGACCAGGCAGGCATGTTGCCCTCTGGTTCACCAGCACCTGCCAAGGTTGGCTTCACTTATTCTACAGTTGGGCCTCCTCTGAACTGAGCCTTGAGGAAGGGGATGAAAGTAACCATCACTTTCCAAGGTCACTGGCTTTGTTTGGAGCTCTTCTTGGAGACAGCAAGTGCCCCTGCAGTGCCTTCCCAGTCTTTCTTCGCCATCCCAGACACAACATTTAAAAATGTTCCAGGGGCCGGGCGTGGTGGCGCACGCTTGTAATCCCAGTACTTTGGGAGGCAGAGACCAGAAGATCCAGGTTCGCGGCCAACCTCAGCGCGCATGTGCGCGCGCGCAATATCTCTCTCTCTCTCTCTTTCTCTCTCTCTCTCTACCTAGTGAGGCCCTCCGCAACTTCGTGAGACCCGGTTTCAAAAATAAAGCATAAAAAAAATAGGGCCGGGGGTGTAGCGCGGAGGTAGAACGCCCCTGCGTTCAATCCCTGGTACCGCAAAAAAAAAAAAAAAAAAAAGTTCCAGGCATGCAGGTGGCTTCTAGCTACACAATGTATGTCAAAGAGTGAACTGACCAGGTGCCTGGCACTGAAATACCAGGTCAGGCCACAGCTCCTGCTCTGCTTCTCACTGGCCCAAGTTGCAAGCAATTAATCTGCAGGGTCTTGGTGAGAAGAGTGGAAAACCCCCCTAAGCCATAGCGTGGCCACTTCTGCCCACGCTGCACGGGTCAAACAGCCTGTGCTAGGGAGTTCAGGAGAGGCCCAGGGGAGGGTCAGCCAAGGAAAGCTCGGAGGAAATAGAACTTAGGAGGGGAATGTGGACTAGAGTCACCGGGGAGATTTGATTTCAGGCGTGCAAAAAGCTGGAAGGTGAAACCATGGTGGGAGCAGTAGCCATTGACACTAGGCCAGGCCCAAGCTATGGGCACATGTGACAGAGAATCCATTGGTGCTGAAAAGCCAAGATAAAGCCATAACAGGTTTTAGTTAGAGTCTTAAGTAAGATAGGCACTAAGTATCTGTTTTCTAGAAGTTAGGTCTCTATAGCATACTGCCCCCATACCTGCCCCCAAGTAACCTGATCTTGTCCCTAGTAACCCCTAGCAACAGCCAATCAGTGCTAAGCACACCTGGGTCTGGAGTTTGCAGAGAATCAGGCGAGGTCACGCTGACCAGAGCCAGGGAGCCCCCCGCCCATCCTAAACTCTCTTGAGGGGGGGCACTGCGAGCCCAACCAATCGGTTCGAAGGTCACCATATAAGGCCAAAGTCTCCCTAGTAGTGACCTTTACCTAAGGTGCGAAAATTAAACCTATCAGGGAACAATAACAGGTTTATGTTTCAAACTATCCAATCAATGTAAGGGTGGGATGGGCTGCCCTCCTGGGGGGATAAAAGCTTTGTTCTCTGGGAGTGAGGGGCTTCTCTCCGTGACCACTGCGTTGGTGCACGTTGAGAGCCCGAGCTTGAGCTTGAATAAAGGCCCTCGTGTTCTTTGCATCGGAGTCGGCTTCCTGGTGGTCCTTGGTGGGATCACGAACTGGGCATTTCAGTGCCAGGTACCTCCTAGGAACCCCATCCTTGGTCCAAGCACCATTACCTCATTTGATCCTTAGCCACTCTCAGGGGCAGGCAGAAGAGGTCATCTTCTCTCCCCCGTTGAGGCTCAGGAAGGGAGAGACTTGCTGGTGATGCACAACTCCACCAGCAGGGGTGGTGGGACGCCGGCCTGGGCCTCTGACTTCCAGGCTAAGGCTCTTCCACAGGTTTCCTGGAGAGGTGTGTGAGTGTGGCCAGACCATGAGAGAAGTGGCTGGAGGGGCAAGTGGAGACCAGAGGCAGGTGCCTCTCCCCTGTAGGGATTAGCAATGGAGGATGGGCAGGGATGGGAGGGCTTCACTCTGTTATGTTTAAACAGCTTCCTCAGCTGTCATGGGGCTGATTGAGACCACCCGAGGGCTCCTCCCAGGCGCAGGTAACCATACCTACTGCCCTACTCTTTTCTATCTGCCCAATTCCACTCTGTCCAAGTGCACCCCCCCCCCTTTCCTTGTTTGCCCCAGGTTCTGGGCCCCACCCTCCTTCCCTAACCTTCTCTCTGGGTTCCCCCTTCTCAGCCTGACTTACCACCATCACCCTTCCATCCTGGCAGGAGGGACTCAGAGGCTGCCTCGCTGCTTGGGGGTGGCCCTGGCGAAGGAGCTCATCTTCACAGGCAGACGACTGAGTGGAGTGCAAGCCCATGCCCTGGGGCTGGTGAATCACGCTGTGGACCAGAATGAGGAGGAGAACGCCGCCTACCTCCGGGCACGAGCACTGGCCCAGGAGATCCTGCCCCAGGTGTGTCAACAGCCAAGCACAAGAGGGATGGACTTTGTGAGGCCCAGAGAAGGCCAGGGTATTTCCTGGGACTGCTCAAGATCCATTTGCCCAGACGTAAAACCAACCCTTTTTGGAATTCTTTTTTTTTTTTTTTTTTTGCGGTACTGGGGATTGAACCCAGGGGCATTCTACCTCCAGGCTACACCCCTAGACCTATTTTTTATACTTTATTTTGAAACTGGGTCTCACGAAGTTGCGGAGGGCCTCACTAAGGAGAGAGAGAGAGAGAGAGAGAGAGAGACAGGGAGAGAGCGAGAGAGCTGAGGCTGGCCACGAACCCGGATCCTCTGGTCTCAGCCTCCCAAGTACTGGGATTACAAGCGTGCACCACCACGCCCGGCTTCCCTTTTTGGAATTCTTGCATCTATTCAGCTATCCATTAAACAAAAAAGCAAATTTTATATTAAAATGAAAATTGAGGCCGGGCGTGGTGGCGCACGCTTGTAATCCCAGTACTTTGGGAGGCGGAAACCGGAGGATCCAGGTTCGCGGCCAGCCTCAGCTCTCTCGCTCTCTCCCTGTCTCTCTCTCTCTCCTTAGTGAGGCCCTCCGCAACTTCGTGAGACCCAGTTTCAAAATAAAGTATAAAAAATAGGGCCGGGGGCGTAGCGCAGAGGTAGAACGCCCCTGCGTTCAATCCCCGGTACCGCAAAGAAAATTGAATTCTTTTTTTTTTTTTTTTGCGGTACCGGGGATTGAACACAGGGGCATTCTACCGCCGCGCTACACCCCCGGCCCTATTTTTTTATGCTTTATTTTTGAAACCAGGTCTCACGAAGTTGCGAAGGGCCTCACTAGGTAGAGAGAGGGACAGGGGAGAGAGAGGAGAGATGAGAGATGAGAGAGAGAGAGAGATCGCGCGTGCATGCGCGCTGAGGTTGGCCGCGAACCCGGATCCTCCGGTCTCTGCCTCCCAAAGTACTGGGATTACAAGCGTGCGCCACCACGCCCGGCTAAGAAAATTGAATTCTGAAGAGCTGGAATCCAGTGGGCTTGAAGCCCTCAGGATGGCACTGTGCAGTAACTTCCTGAGATGATGGCAATATTTTCCTTCTGTTGTCCAGCACAATAGCAGAACCAAATGATTAAATTAGGTAAAGCTTAGTTCCTCGGTCACACTAGTTACATTTCAAACACTAGTGGCTACTGTATTGTACAGCAGGGCCATCCCCAAAGACTAAAAAAGCAAGACTCCAAAGTGGATACAGGACTGCATGCCCATTTTTCCTCCACACCCACCCCATGAAGAATTTAAAATATCATGCAGGACATGTGTTAAGACTCATTAATTTTTAAAAATCCTCAAGGGGCTGGGAATATAGCTCAGTGGAAGAGCACTTGCCGGGAGGTCCTGGGTACACTGCCTAGCACTAAAAGAAAAAAAAATCACTGGGCACACTTGTAATTCCAATTACTCAGCTATTCAGGAGGCTGAGGCAGGAGGACCTCAAATTCCAGGCTAACCTTGGCAATTTAGCCAGATCCTATCTCAAAATAAATTTTTTTTTTCAGTACCAGGGATTGAACCCAGGGGCATTCTACCTCTGGGCTACACCCCAGTCCGCATTTTTTATTCTTTCTTTCATGGTACTGGGGATTGAACCCAGGGGCATTCCACCTCCAAGCTACACCCCCAGCCCTATTTTTTATTCTTTTTTTTTTTTTTGCGGTACCAGGGATTGAACC
>PVJS01032041.1:0-23026 GCA_004027185.1 Glis glis | reverse complement strand
ATTCTGTTTGCCCAGACAAATGTTAACATTGTATGGTGAAAGGACTTTGTATCTTTTTCTGATGCTCTAGGAAGGTATATAAGGACTGGGCAAAATAAAGTCAGGGGGGGAGTATTAACTGTGAGCCTTCAACCTCAAGCTTGTGTCCCTGTGTGATCAATCCCGACACCCTCCGCAGAGACTCGGTCCAGGCTGCGCGGGCGCAGCAATAGTCTTAATGAAGATTTTTTTTGGTTAAGATTATCTTTCTCTGCCTTGTTTCATGGACAAAGAAAAAGAAAATTCTAAGACCAGCTGTTTCCTATTTAAGAAGAACTTGGTAATGTTTGTGGAGAAACATAATCTCTTCTTGTATGTAAAACCGAGTTGCTTGTTGAGTCTGGCATTAAAATGAGGGGGCATTGCTTTCAGGCCATGAAACCTCAATTTACCCATCCTGCCTGGCACTAGAATTGTTGCATTGAGAATATTCTAGAAAAATGTGTTCTCTAAGGCTTTGTCTGGAAACCTAAAGAAAAAGAAATCACAACAATGTTTCCAAGTTTGTTTGGTATTTCTCACACTGTAAAAAAGAAAATTGATTTTAGAATAATTTTAGGAAATGCTAAAGTAAATGGTTTATTTGCCATGAACTAGCATAGAAAGAGTGTCATACAGCTTATTGTCATCCCCTTGCAGAATTTCAAGTTTATAGCACTTAAGTACTATAATTCTTCACTTGTAAAAGATTGCTAATTATTTCTGTAAAAGAAACACTTGAGAGTTAAAAGAAAAATTTTTCTTTATTTTGGAAAAATTCAATTTTGCTTCATAAACCAGATAAAATCCATATAATACCTCTATAGATACCATATGGTATGTGGTGTGTGACAAATATGAAATAACAGAAAAGTTGTCCCTGTACTAGATATAAATTTCAATTTTGTTTCATATAAAATATTTGTTTTTTTATAAGAGAGTATGTGAAATTGAACTTATCAATACAATGAATTTTATTTTAAAATATTTGGCTTAAATTTCTCTCCACAAATCTGTTTTCCACTTTGTAAAGTCAGCTAAAAAGAAAACATGATAAATATATTTATGGTTGATAAAATACATATTAATGAACACTTTTTTCTTTGTTATGCATGTTTCAATCAGTATTTATGTTTCCAGTTATTATACTGGTATTATATAATTAGTCTTTTCCAAGTCCATCATCAAATATAAGAAAGCTTTGCCCATTTATGTTTCTTGTGATTTTTTAAAAAATTGCTAGTTATTTCATGCATTAATTCCTTTATTAGATTAAAACCACCTCAAATATAACCAACTGACATGCTTCTTTTAGAGCATAAGCATGACATTCATACTGACATTCAACCTTTCAACTACCATATATTAATGTGACCCTCAATGACTATTTAATGGTGTAATATTTTCCTATTATGCACATGTATTAAAATGCCATGATATGTAATCCCAAGGACTAAGAGGAATTTATGATAAAATAGCATAAAATTGACTTGATAAGGCTTTCCATTCATCTTCAGTGTGTGTGTGTGTGTGTGTGTGTGTACTTCCATTTTAAATACTGGTGATTTGTTTCAATAGTGTAGAATAAAATCAGTGTTTTTTACACTCTGGTTAAAAGATATCCTGATATTGTATATTTTTCTGAGAAACTATATACATCTGTGCTTGACTTTATTGTGCTTGGGGGATGTAGTAGGTAAAGTGCTTTTCTTGTATTATTGACCACAATAAGACTTTAAAAGTTTAATTTTTCTTTAGAGAAGACTGCTTAGATGAGATAGAAATATCTAAAATTTTTCTTTATCTGGCTTCAACTATTTTGAGTATTTAATTTCAACACTTTAAAAAGTCTGTGATAAAAATGGTTGAGGTAGCCAGGCGTGGTGGCGCACACTTGTAATCCCAGTACTTGGGAGGTGGAGACCGGAGGATCTGGGTTCAGGGCCAGCCTCAGGTACTTAGTGAGGCCCTCCGCAACTTCGTGAGACCCAGTTTTAAAATAAAGTATAAAAAATAGGGCCGGGGGTGGAGCTCGGAGGTAGAATGCCCCTGGGTTCAATCCCCGGAACCGCAAAAAAAAAAAAAAAAGGTTGAGGTACAATTTGTTCTTATGGTAAACATCCATATATTTGGGAAATGGTAAATATGATGTATGTAACTTAAAGAAAATAATTTTTCTCTAAACAGTATACATTATTTCCTTCTTTTTCTTTAAGCATTTTAATCACAAAATAATTAGAGTTCAGAATCAAGATTTAATTCAGAGAAAAGAAATAGAAAAGTATCAGTAGTGAGGTAATTTGAGAATACTTCCACAATAGTACATAATAAAAATAAAATTTATGAATATATTATTCAATCTTGTCAAATATTTATTACTTACATCCTTCTTTATTAATGTCTCCTCTCTTACTTTGTAAAAAAAACAATGACTAACAACTATAAAATTACTATAATCTGAAATGAAATTGGGGAAAAAAACAAGAGAGACAGTAATTTTAGCACTATATTTGAAAAGATTTGGGAAGGCAAGGAGAAGTTTAAAAACTAGCCAAAAATATAATCTTTTTTTTTTTTTTGCCATACCGGGGATTGAACCCAGAGGCGTTCTACCTCCATGCTATACCCCCGGCCCTATTTTTTATACTTTATTTTGAAACCGGGTATCACGAAGTTGAGGAGGGCCTCACTAAATAGACAGAGAGAGAGAGAGAGAGAGAGAGAGAGAGAGAGAGAGAGACAGGGAGAGAGAGAGAACCCGGATCCTCCGGACTCCGCCTCCCAAAGTACTGGGATTACAGGTGTGTGCCACCACACCTGGCCCCAAAAATATAATCTTATCCTTTTGGTAGTTTATTTACAGCAGAATATCATTTGGGGAAAATCCAATTGAATGCCCTTCCCCCTTTTCATACATATGGGCCAAAAGATAGGGTATTACATGAAATTGTCAATTGACTTTGTGTCAATAAAAGGTACTAATAAAATTATTTCAAATATGTGTTCACACCTTTGCAACTAAATGCATCACTTAAAACTTATTTTGTAAAGCTCCTTATATATTCTTAGTATATATTCTTAGGATCGTTTTTTAAAATCAGTACCTGGTCTTTAACTTAGTTATGATGGAAACTTGCATTTGTAGGAATGCAAATGTCTTACTTGTTTCAAGTCAAGGTAGTATCACTTGGCAAAGGTCAAGTGGTTTAGAATCAGAAGCTCTTTGTGGACTCTTCATTTTTCACCAATCAAGTATAAAGTTTTACTGCTATTATTTTTCTCTGTCTCAGTTTTGAATTCTTTGTGTATGGAGTACATTTTAAAAAATGTGTGTGGCAGAGGGAGCTCCAGTAATGCCAAAGAAGGACTTAACTCCTGAAGCACACCCCAGCATGGCACACCACACCCAACCATAATGTGCAACTTGCAAGAGTAACTGTCAAATCAAAGCACACCGGGGCACGGTACAACACATCCAGGTATCACTGGCAGCATGCAGGCACCTGGCACAAGGTGCAATGCCCAGGCATGATATGCAATGTGCAGGTTCGATGTCTGCCACCCAGGCATAAGCAGGACATGTCTTGACAACTAACAGTAACACCTAGCAACCTGAGGACTAACTCAGCACCTGAAGACTGTAACTCGGTGGAGCCTTGCCATTCCAACCACCTTTAACAAGGTTAATGGTGACTTGGCCTGAGGCTTTTGCCAATGGTAGCTGTTGAGTAATTCCTCACTCTGACTTCCAGTTGAGATGACCCACTGATCCTCTGTAGGTTTGGTAGATTCTCACTGGTTAAAGTCATCCTAAAGACCTGGACCAGACTCTCAACTGACCTGGGACCGAGAGCCCGACACATCCAACTGAGCTCCACAATGAATGGACTGCCCAACCTGCTTTCCACGTTGCACTAATTCCTCTCTCTCCATCTCTCCCCCCTCTCTCCTCCCCCCTCTCTCCCTCTCCCTCTCCCTTTTCCTCTCCCTCCCTCCCTTTCTTTCTCCCTCTCTTTCTCCCTCTGCCCTAAAATATCATAAGTTGTGTAAAGTATTATAATTGCATGGAGTATTAACAAATAAAGAACTTATCTTTGTCATAAGTGCAATAAATGTTCTTGAAATGACAGATCATGTTTTGGTTATTTCCACAATCTGTGTCTGCTCTCTTTTCCAATTCTTCTGCCCTACAAGGGAAAGATAATGCTTTTGCTCTTTTTCCAGCCCTCATTTATTCTTATAAGTGAAGACTGGCTATTACAATTGGACAATCTCTGTGGAGACAAACAGGAAATAAGTAAATTATTAGAGTAAATTATTAGGGGTCATGTATGATCCAACTTTTTGGATCTTAGCATGATTATGGGGCTTTATAGCAACATTCCCGACTATGTGCCATGTGCTAGACTCAAGGCAAGGTCTGTCAGCCCCTTGAGGGGCACTTTTTCAGCTTCTGCAAGTGGACATGTCCAATGCATATAGGGAAGGAATGAGATTCCTATGTCCAGTTGCCCTCACTAGTCCAGGTTTATTAGCAATAATACTCTAATCCTCACCAGACATCTGAGAATGGGGAGGTTTTGATCAATTAGATCCCCCAACCCTGACATTAGTGAGTTAATCTCTTAAAAATCAGTTTCCTCAACCATAAGTTATAAACATTTTAAATTTAATATTTTAGATTTTTTGCAGTACTGGGGGTTGAACACAGGGGAATTCTATACCCCCTGTCCTATTTTTTATTCTTTATTTTGAAACAGGGTCTCACTAAGTTGTGGAGGGCCTCACTAAGTAGCTGAGGCTGGTGGCAAACCCGGATCCTCCTGTCTCAGTCTCCCAAGTACTGGGATTACAAGCATGTGCCACCATGCCCAGCTAGATTTTTAATTGACACACAATATGTGTACACATTTATGGACTACAATGCATCATAATAGAAGGCATATATTGGATACTTATATACCTTGTATATTGATCATCATCTCAAATGATTAACTTTCTTCATGGTGAGAACATTCAAAATCCTCTCTTCTAGCTATTTTTTAAATATACTTTTATTGGGGCATTGTAATATACATCATAATGAGGTATAGAGTGATAACATATGAGTCCACAGCTCTTGGTGTGTTTCCCTCAGGATCCCACTCCACTACTCCCCCCCTTCCCCATACATGTCATTGAGATTGGTATTGATAATTTCATATATGTACATAGCATTATTTGAACTGTTACTTTTATCAAGTCTCTTCCCTCCCCTCCTCTCCTAATGCTCCTCTGACATGCCACTAGAATCCTCCTTTGTCTGAAGTCCCTTTTGTTACCCAGTTTCTCTTTGGCTTTCACATACGAGAGAAAACATACAACTGTTTGCTTTCTGAGACTGGCTAATCTCACTCAGCATAATATTCTCTAGTTCCTTTAATTTTTCTGCAAATGCCATATTTTGTTCTTTATAGATGAGTAAAATTCCAGTTTGTATACACCACAGTTTCATAATCCATTCATCTGTTGATGGGCACCTAGGCTGGTTCCATAATTTGACTATTGTTTATTGTGCTGCTATAAACGTGGATGCGCATGTCTCACTATAATATTCTGGCTTCAATTCCTTTGGAAAGATACTCAGGAGTAGTATAGTTGGGTTATATGGTGGTTCCATTCCCAATCTTCTGAGGAACCTCAACACTGATCTCCATAGCAGCTACACTAATTTGCAGTCCCACCAACAGTGTAAATATATATCATTATTTACTATGGTCACCATACTTTGTAAGAGACACCAGAAGTCACTCCTCCTGTGTAATTGTAGCTTTGCACCTGTTGAACAATCTATCCCTGTCCTCCTCTCCTCTACCCTTCCAGGCTTGTTAACAACTGTTCTATTTTCTACCTCTATGAGAACAACTTTTTTTTTTTTGTGGTACCGGGGATTGAACGCAGGGGCGTTCTACCTCTACGCCCCCGGCCCTATTTTTTATACTTTATTTTGAAACCGGGTCTCACAAAGTTGCGGAGGGCCTCACTAAGGAGAGAATGAGAACAACTTTTTTAGATTATATATCTGAGTCAATTCATGTGGCTTTTGTCTTTCTTTACCTAGCTTATTTCACTTAACGTAATTTCTTCCAGCTGATCCATATTGTCACAAATGACATGATTTCAGCCTTTTAATGGCTGAACAGTATTTCTGTGTAAATATCCCACATTTAAGTTGTTCATTCGTTGATTGATAGATGTTTAGGTTGATTCAACATCTTGGCTACTGTGAATAGTCCTGTAGTAAATACGGGAATGCAGCCATCTCTTTGACACACTGATTTAATTCCCTTTGGATATGTATCCAGTTGTGGGATTGCTGGATCATATGGTAGTTCTACTTTTAATTTTTTGAGAAACCCTTATATATTGTTTTCCATAGTTGACAGACTAATTTACATTCTCACGGACACTGTGTAAACATCTTGTTTTCCCTACAGCCTTACCAAGACTTTTTATCTTTTGTTTTTTGATAACATCCATTCTAACTGGAGTGAGGTGATCTATCAATGTGGTTTTGCCAGTACTTGGGAGGCTGAGACCAGAGGATCCAGGTTCACAGCCAGCCTCAGCTACGTAGGCCCTGTTTCAAATAAAGAATAAAAAATAGGGCTGGGGGTGGAGCTTGGAGGTAGAATGCCCCTGGGTTCAATTCCCAGTTCTGCAAACAAAAAAAAAAAAAAGAAAAAAATGAAAAAAAAACAATGTAGCTTTGATGTGCATTTCCCTAATAATTAGTTATGCTGAACATTTTTCATGTACATGTTAGTCACCTGTAATCTTTCGAGAAATGTCTATTAAGGTCTTTTTCTCATTTTAAATTGAATTATTATTATTATTGCTGTTAAGTTGTTTGAGTTTCTTACATATTTTGGACATTAATCCTTTTTTAGATGTATGGGTTGCAAATATTTTCTCCCATTCTATAGATTGTCTCTTTACCTGTTGATTGTTTCCTTTGCTGATCAGAAGAAAATATCCTTGCCCAGATCCATGTTATGAAGCATTTTACGTTTTTTTTTCCCCTAGTAGTTTCAAAATTTCAGGTCACACTTTTAAGTCTTTAATCCATTTTGAGTTGATTTTTTTTGTATGTGGGTGGTACTGGGGATTGAACCCAGGGGCATTCTACCTCCGAGCTATACCCACAGCCCTATTTTATTCTTTATTTTGAAATAAGGTCTCACTAAGTTGTGGAGGGCCACACTAAGTAGCTGAGGCTGGCTGTGAACCTGCGATCCTCCTGTATCAGCCTCCCAAGTCCTGGGATTACAAGGGTGCACCACCATGCCCAGCTTGAGTTGATTTTTGTATGTAGTAAAAGATAAATGTTTAGGTTAATTCTTTTGTATGTGGATATCCAGTTTTTCTTCCCAAAACCATATATTTAAGACTATATGTGTTCTTGGCAACTTTATTGAAGATACAATCGTACAAATACTTTAAAAATATATTTCTTGTCATGTTGTTTGATGAAAATATTTAAACAATTTCTCCCATCATCCTCTACAGTGTGTAAAGTTGCTCATTTCCTTAAACCTTTGGCTAATTTGATAGAAACTATTATCTTTTATGGATTTATTTGATTACTAAATACCTTATGTTTTATTGTTATGTATATTTACTGACTAATTGCTTTCTTTACCTGAATTATATATTAATCACCTTTCCTGGTTTTTTAACTGCATTCAACTCATTAATTTTCAGTTGCTTATTTATGAAATATTCTAAGTTTTATATGACTAATATTTTCACTTTGTCTTTTACTTCTTATTTATGGTCATTTTTTAGGTACTGATGTTTCAAATTTTAATGCTCTTAAATACATTGAATTTTTTTAAATATCCCTTACTGTATTGTTTTGTTTCAAAAATCCTTTTTCTTTCCACAGTTATATAAATGTGAACCTATGTTCTCTTTAAGTTTTTTGATTTATTCACTGTACTACTCTGTTTTTGCTACTATAGCAAATATCTGAGACTGAGTAATTTATAATAAACAGAAAGTTATTGGCTCACAGATCTGGAGGCTGGAAATCCAAGATTAAGGGGTCGGCATCTGGAGAGGCCTTCTTGCCACATCATCCCACCATGGAAGATGGTAATAGAGCAAGCCTACAGCCTCTCGGTCCATTCCTAAGGCAGAGCCTCGTGGCCTAAACCTCTCCTTAGTCATGACTTCTACCACTCCTGCACTGGATGTTGTTTCCAAAGTATGCTTTTTTGGGAACAAATTCAAACCATAGCATTTTTAGCCTATTTACTGACATAGGAAAAAGTCAAAATTTTGTTTGATCATAGGACAAGGAGTAAACATATAATATTCATTATTACTTTATTATATAATATTCATTATTATAGTAAATAAAACTATTGAGCATCTTCAGGCATTAATTATCTGGACAAAGATTGTGCTTCTGAATGAATAAAAATGTGGATCATGCAAATTGTGTACAAAATTTTCTCACTATGTCAGGATGTCAGTTTGTTCTGCCTATGGAGTTCTAGCTAGAGAAAAAGACATAAGTGGACAGAGTTGATGATTTCCCAAGAGGAATTTGATATGTAAGTAGGACCAGAGAGCCTGTCATAGAAAAAATCCCAAGCCCTGTATAAAGAAAATAACCAAAGTCATTAGGAGCTGACCTCATAAACTATAATAAAATGATAAAATGTAACAAAGCCATAGCAATTATCATATCAGTTTTCCCACAAACCTTTTTAATCTTTTTCACATACATTATGCTAGCAAAATACTCAGATGTAGTAATTACAGGAAATTGCCAAGTCTGTTGGCAAAAACTCAGAAGACTTTGGCCCATTGGAAACCTACTGCATTAGGGGAAGCTGTATAAATTGGCCATTCTGTAATTAAAAGGCAAGACCTATTGGCTTTGGTTCAGTTTTTAAGTGACTTTAAGGGAAATTTCTTACTGGGACTTATTGACTATGAATTGCCATTCCTATTTAACTATAGCATATGATTTTTGTAAAAATACAATGTTTAAGTATATAGCTAACTATTACTCAACTGCAAATTTGGGGTCTATACCTTTGCTTAACATGGGAATAAAATCTGACACTTTCTCGATTAAGAAAAAATATGAAAATATGTTATTGCTCAGAAAATAAATATTGCCATGCCATTTAATATTTTAAAATTATTTGAAATGAAAACATTCAATTGTTAGTTAATTGGCATATAATTGGTATCTTGAGATTTTGTAACTTCATGAGGCCTGGAATTTAGGCATGGAATATTATATTATATATTGCTCAGAATTTATACACAGAAACAGAAATAAAACTTGACTTTTTATGCAAGCTATTTTATATGAAGCAAAAGTTCAAAAGTATTATTTGGCATTCGATGGGTCTTAAAAATTTTGGACTGGGGATGGAACTCAGTGGAAAAGTGAGTACTCAGCATGAACAAGGCCTTGGGTTTAATCCCCAGCACAGTAGGAAAAAAATTAAACTCCTTTAAAGGAAAAATACTTATTTGTTGTTTTGGGGAGAAATCCAAGAAAGAAGGTTTCAACATACATTTATTTTCATTTTACAATCACAACCACCAATAGCACTAAATGTGCACACTGGAGGATATAGTGACATAGCACTAAAGAGGAACAATGTATATTAGAGGTAGTTTTCCCAAAGCCTGGAGCACAGGATCCACTCTGGTGAGATGTAGTCTTCACAGGTCAATCAGAAGGGAGCTAGAGTAAAAAGGAGGGAATGCACTGGCTGGCCCTTTCTTCCACTTTGCAATGTCCCACCAGTGTCTTCCTATGTCCAAGCTAGCCAGAAGCAAGAGACATTGTAGCCGGGGAAGTACAACAGGTGTCAGTGCATCTCTCCTTTAGAGCCCCTTCCCCCATGATACAGAGACAAGCAAGGGAGCCACAGGGAGAGGCTCTAGGTGCAAATGGGTCCAGGAGAGAACAAGATGATTAAGTAAACCATGGAACTTATGAGTCGAAGGCAAATGTTTCATGTATCCCTCCTATACGATTAGTACCTGAATATTTAACATATAGTAATAAAGTTTCTTTTTGGTGGGAGAGAGAGTTATCACCCGAAATGTAAGGACAAGGAGGCCAGAGCTTGAGGATAGAGTATGATTTTGCTATTGTATTAAAAAGAGCTGTAAGGGAAAGTCATAGCTTCACTATAGAAATTTAGCAGGGCAGTGAAGTTTCTCTTTGATCTGGCTGCTATTCTAACCAGAAAGTAGGGCAGGTGGAATCAAACCTCATACTTGACAGAGAAGGCTGGGCAGCAAAAAAATGTGAACATGCCTATAGAGATGAAGCTCCTCTTCAGAGCTCTGGCTTCTTGATGCTCCCAGGCTCACTTGCAAGAAAGCAAAGCAATCTTTTCTACTGAAGTTAAAAGATCACATAGAAACTGGCAGGCTTCCATTCTGTAAATGTAGCTTAGGTAGCCATTTTGTAAGTATTGTACATGTGTCTATATGTTCCACTTCCAGATGTACTGGTTTCATGTTTCTCCTTTTATAAAATCTACCCAGTGAAAACTAGTCAACCAGATAAGATTGCAAAAGCCATACTCCAGCCAATGGGAACTGTGTAAGTGGCCTTCGCATTAGGGAATAAAAGGCTGAGCGGATGGTCCACCCAATGTGCTTGCAACCTTCTGCACAGAAGTAAATTGCCTTGCCAAATTACTTTTGATTTCATGAATTTTTATGTATGGCTCCCCTAAAATCTGTTTCTAACATCACTGAATTGGGGAAGTGAAGTTTTCTCAACCAGCCTCCAGTCAAAGCTTTGTATCTGAGAATAAGATTCTTTTTTTTGTGTGTGTGTGTGGTACTGGGGGTTGAACCTAGGGGCATTCTACCTCCAAGCTACATCCCCAGCCCTATTTTTCATTTTGAAACAGGGTCTCACTGAGTTGTTGAGGCCTCACTAAGTAGCTGAGGAGCATCCAGGTGGTCAGTGAATGGTTCCAAGAATCCTCTGTCCTGTTTATAGCCAACATCTGTCCTGGATAAATCTCTGTTCTGTGATGAGTTAACACAGGGAAGCATACACCAATGAACTGTTGTCCAGTATATTAGTGGAAGGGGATTGGGGGAGGGAAGAGAAGAGGAAAAACGAGGAAATAGTTCAAATAATGTCATGTTTATATATGAAGGCATCGCTGCCAATCTTACTAACAGGTATGAGGAAGGAGAAGGGGGATCAGGGTGGGACGTGTGTGCATGTATGAATGTATCAATTTGAATCTTCCTATGATATATAATTACAGTGTACCAATAAGATTATGATGACAACAACAACAAAAACCCTGAGGTCTATGGAAATACTCTTTAACATTAAAAGGAATATAATATAGAAGTCAAGATGTGGAAAAATATAAACTTGAAAAAGATTTATGACAGAAAAAAATTATGACAGAAAAATTCTAAAATCTTTCTACATTGAGCTAGTAAAAATTCAAGAAATCATGGACCTAATGAAAATAATGATGGACTATGCATTTAATATTAAAGATGGAAAGTAAGAGGAAACTTGAGGAGATAAGAAAATAATGTCACTTTTAGTAAGAAGCCAGAAATTGCCGGGAGTGGTGGTGCACGCTTGTAATCCCAGTACTTGGGAGGTGGAGACTGGAGGATCTGGGTTCCTGGCCAGCCTCAGCTACTTAGTGAGGCCTCCGCAACTTTGTGAGACCCGGTTTCAAAATAAAGGATAAAAAATAGGGCCAGGTGTGTAGCTTGAAGGTAGAATGCCCCTGGGTTCAATCCCCAGTACTACAAAAAAAAAAAAAAAAGAAGCCAGAAATTTAATAGGATTGAAATCTGCTTAAGACACAAAAATTTAATAAATATTATATAAAATAAAATCGGTGATACAATGAACAAACATGATCTCTTGAAATTAAATAAAATATGATAGGAAAATTCTAAGACATTATTATGACTAGAACTTAAGTCCTTAAGTTAGTAGTCTAATGTAAGAAAACTGTATTTCTAAGTGACAAAACAAAAAAGAGTAAAGAACAATCAAAATATAATAAAAGGTATATATTTTTAAATAATGTGATTTTTAAAATTTCTGCATTTAATATAAAAATACCTTAGAAATGTGTTATCAGATTTCCATCACTGACAAAATATCTGAGATAACCAACATTTAGGAGAGAAGATTTAGGGCTGGGGATCACCTCAGTGGTAGAGTGCCTGCTTAACAAGTATGAAGCCCCTGAGTCCAATCCCTGGCTTGGCAAAGAAGAAAGGAAGGTTTACTCTGACCACTGGTTTCAGAGATTTCAGTCCATGCTTGCTCAGCTGTGTTACTTGGGCCTGTGGCAGCACAGTACATCATGGTAGCAGTGTGTGGCAGAGGAGGCTGCTCACCTCACGGGGGTCAGGAAGCAGAGAGAGAAAGTGGCCAGAGTCCCAATATCCCCTTCAAGGCCACACCCCTAATGACCTAACTTCCTCCAACTGGGCCTCACCTCTTAAAAGCTCCACCAACTCCCAGTAGCACCAGGGGCTAGGAACCTACCTTTAGCACATGGGCCTTTGAGGGGTACTTCAGATACAAACTATAGCAGGCATATTATTGTAAATTTTATTGTTATATTTCTTTCAAGGATATGAAATATTTAGTCAAGCTCCCAAGACATTTAGGTTCACAATTTTAGTCTTAATAAGCCTTTGTATCATGAGTACCTTGGATTCAGCCTGCCATCTTATCCCCATTTTATAGACAGAGACACTGAGACTCAAAAACATAAATAAAATAACAAAGTAAATAACTTTCTCATTGACATGGGATATTTGCTGCACAAATGTTGCCTTGGTAAAAGTGTCAGGAAGAATCTACAATATCAAACAAGTTGAGGCAAGATTCTTGCCAAGGGAATAGTGTGTGTAGTAGGCCCACAAAGTACTCTGGGAGCTGAGATAGTGTCAAATGTGTGAAGGAACATGAACATGAATGGAAGACAAAGGTGGGCGTCTGGGTTAAATGGAGTGACAGCCACCCACTGAAGCTCACTCTGAGAATCAACGAAAGCTCCTGGAAACTATTCCTCATGAATTGATAGCATAATGATTATCAAGAAGTAAAAACTATGATTGGTAAAGAGTATGTTCAGTAGTATACAATGATTTAAAATAAATTTTATTTTATTTAAAATAAAACAATAGTCCCATGCCCTTACCCCTTTAATGTCCAATTCTCTTACTTAAAGCAATACATTTTAGCATTTTTATTTCAGTTCTTTTGCCCCATGACCTTTATTTCCCCCCAAATATAGATGCTCCTAGACTTATGCTGAGGTTACATGCCAATAAGCCTATTGTAAGTTGAAATGACCTTAAGTCAAAAATGCATTTCGTAAATTGGGTGTGGTGGCACACACTTGTAATCCCAGTAATTGAGAGACTGAGAATGGAGGCTCACAGGTTTGAGGACAGCCTCAGCAACTTAGTGAGACCTTATTTTAAAATAAAAAATAATAAAATAAAATAAAATAGGTCTCAGAAAGGTAGCAAGACTTCTAGCAACTGAGTGAGACCCTGTTTCAAAAACAAAAAATTTAAAAAAAGGGTGGGAGTGTAGCTCAGAGGTAGAGTGCCCATGCGTTCAATACCCAGTCACACACACACACACACACACACACACACACACACACACACACAATGCATTTTGTATACCTAACCTATCAAACATCATAGCTTTGCAACATTGGCTGTTTGCCTTCCTGATCCTGTGAGCTGCATCTGGCTGCCCCTGACCAACATCTAAAGACAGTATCATACTACATACTGCTAGCCCAGGAAAGGATCAAAATTCAAAATTTGAAGTATGGTTTACACTGAATTGCATAACCTTTGCACAGATTATAAAGTTGAAAAAAATCCTAAATCAAACCATTGTAAGTATATAGACCATTATCTATATACTTATATAGTTATAATAAAAGAATCACTACTCTTTTTTCTCAGCCTTTTTTTTTTTTTGGTACTGGGGATTTAACCCAGGGGCATTCTGCCTTTGAGCTACACCCCCAGCCCATTTTATTTTGAAACAGTGTCCTGCTAAGTTGCTGAGTCTGACCTCGAACCTGCAATACTCCTGTCTTAGCCTCCCAAGAACTGGGGTTACAGGTGTGAGCCACCACACCCTTCTTAATATCTCTTTTGGTTAAATTTAACTTTTAGTAGGTAGCCAGATATTCTGGAACATTATACTAATATGTTTTTGTTCCTCTTTCTTTTTCTCATAGCAATTTAATCATGATATGTCAAAGAGGAGAAGTCAAACGAAATATTAAGAATATGATGTAGAGTGAGTTTTTGCCAGATAAGAAGGGGGTAAAAGCCGGGCGTGGTGGCACACGCCTGTAATCCCACTACTTGGGAGGCTGAGGCAGGAGGAACACAGGTTTGAGGTCAGTCTCAGCAACTTAGCAAGGTCCTCACCAACCTATTGAGACCCTATTTCAAAATATAAAATGAAAAGGGCTGGGGGCATAGCCTAGAGGTAGAACATCCCTGGGTTCAATCCCTAGTACAACAAAAAAGGGGGTATAAACAAAAGTCTTTTTTAACTAATGGATTGTGGGAAAGAGAAAACAGAGAGAAGTATTAGAAACAGCTGTTTACAATGTCCCCTACCTTCTCACCACTGGGGGTAGAGGGTGGAGTATAACATGGTTGAAGGAAAGCCAGACAAGTAGGGTCTAATTCATTCTCACACGAGTGGGGCAGGGTACGCATGGAGGCACAGTGTGGTTACGAGAGAGGGTGTCACTGATGACTTCAAAAGCTCCCCAGGCTGGTTTCGGAAATAGTATCAATCCACAAGTTCCCAAGTATCCTGTGGGGACAGAGAAGAAGCTGAGATGAAAACCAGCTGGCTTGTCATGGGGGCCAGAGCGGGGAGGCTTGAGATGTGTGAACAGGTGAACTGAGTCACAGGCCCTGGAAAGATGGACAGCTCAGGTAGAGCCGAAGTGGGCGTCCATCAGAGAGGGGAGCTCATCAGGCCTGGCACAGCCCAGAGAACAAAATACAATGCCTCAATGTGATCATTAGCTAAGGAAAGTAGGAGGTTGCCAGGCACATAGGGATCAACCCCCAGGGGGCCAGAGGACCCCATATAACCTTCTCTACTACTCTCTCACATTGAGTTTGAAGGCAGGAAAGTATATGAGAAAATCTTAAAGACAATGCAATGCTAAAATAGAGTGATAGAAAAGAAACTGCTTAAACTGGAAACAATGGATTTAACAGGAGCATTGTTAGAAAGATTAGATCAATTTTAGAAAGAAACAACTACATTATCTTGATTATTCTTGATGTATTTAAGTTTCACATTGATTCAGTCAGTTATGGTTCTGTTTTCACTTGTCCTGGTATTGCTTGGTATATTTCCTTTCAATCTGAAGATTATTTTGCTTTCAACTGGAAGAGACTTGCTTATTTAGTTAATTTTTTAAATTATTTAATTTTCTCAGTTTCTGTTTTTTCTTCTGTCTGTTGATGCTCCCAGATTTTCCAGCCCCAAAATGAAGACTACCTAACTACTTCCCACAAATTGGATTAGTGCCACACAGTGGAATGCAGTGGAATTCAATGGAATGAACGCAACACCATGGATAAATTTCAGGTATAATATTGAATGATAGAAGGCAGGTATGAAAAAGCACATGCAGTGTAATTCTACTTATATGAGGTTAAATAATCAAACACAACTGGTCTATGCTGCTAGAAGCTAGAAAACTGGTTATTTTTGGGGGGACAATAAAGACTAGAAGGAAGAAAGAGGTCTCTGAAGGCATGGTGCTCTGTTTCCATATGTGGGTATTAACTACATAAGTGTGCTCAGTTTATAAAAACCTATAAGCTATGTGATTTATAATAAGTGCACTTTTGTTTAAATTGCACTTTAATAAAGATTTTAAAAGGGTAACAGCATACTGGTAAAAATATTTGCAGTATATTTGACACAAAATATTAATTATTAATAAAGAGAGAAGAGAGGGAGAAATTAATCTGCTCAAATTGAACCACATATAGCATATCATGTAAAATAATATAGCTAAATATTTCCATAAGCATAAATATTTTGAAGCCTAAAAAAGCAGTAGATAAAAACCCTTTAAAAATGTATAAAGAAGGATTTTTTTAAAACACGTGTGTGTGTATACAAGTGACTAATAAACATGTAGAACTGTTAAAACTTAATATAGACATGATAGATAAGTTGGTAAGAGTGAAATGAGTTAAATGCTCCATGCTTGTGCAGTTTTGGAAACACAAGCACTCTGAATTACTGCAGAGGGGATAAATGCTGGTAGAGACTTTCAGGCAGATGAATTATCCCTGACAACAAAAGTCTAATAAAAGTGGATACTCTGGGTACTGCTATTAAACTTTAGGAGTTTATCCATAATTAATTGTGTATGATCACAACTACTCTACTAGAGTAATTATTTGTCAAAGATGATTTTCAGAGATAAAAAGGTTTTTAACAATTAATCCCAACAATAAGAAATGGGTAATCAATTTATGTTAAAATTTTACAGTTGGAATCTTGTGCAGCCTTTTAAAATGATGCTGTGGATGAATATTCATCACCTTGAGAGATTTTCAGCATATATTATTAAGGAAAAAGTTCTCAAACTATATAAGCCTGTTTTTGTAATATGCACTTTTTTGTACTATTTTCCCTCTAAAATGAAAATGTAAACTCATCAAAATGTCAGCCTTATGTCTCACAGGTGGAATTTCAGTAATTTTAACTTTCTTAATGTGTTCTATTTGTTGAGTTTTAAAATATACAGTCAACCAAAAGAATGTTATTTTTAAAAGACAACAGATATTCTAAAAATATTGACATTTTGATTTATAAAATGAATTATTCATATTCATAGAACTTTCTTTTCTGTGTTTTTATAGCAAAGTGTTTTGATCATTTGAATTCATATAGTTTCTGCTGCTTCCAAAAAAATCATTTTAAATTCTATAAGCTAGAGAGTTATTTTTATTTCATTCAAATTTAAGTAATTATGGTTTAAGAAAGAGTTCAAAATAAGTAAAGAAAGGAAATCTTGTCTCATATACAGGAAGAAAATCAAATTATATAATTCCTGTACAGAAGCAATGAACAGATAGATTAATTTGGGGTTTTTCAGCTATTTAAACAGCAAGCATAAATACTCCATTGAGTTTCTGAGCTAGACACAGGGACCAGATACAACACTGACTAATATGTAAGCAAAAGTAAAGCCAAAGTGAGACTTACTGGGCTTTGGGGTCTCTGCATCTTTTCTTCCATGATTTAAGATTTAATCATTGGTATACATCAGGTCTTAGAGGGACTGATATTCCTAAATAAAAGCTGAAAATTTAGTTATATAATCTTGGTAATAGTAGAAAGTGTGTAATTGAATGTTAAGCATTATAATTGGAAGTCATTTTCTTTAGACTTTTACATCATATAAATTTCTCTTAATTTTCCACTTATATGCAATAAAGCTACTGATATAAAACAATTATGTTATTGCATGAATGCTTTTAAAATGTACTACAGGTGCATAAAAAACAAAATAGCCTCTTGGGAAAGCAAAGAAAGAAAGTAGGAGAAGTAATGTTTATTACTTAATAATGTTGAAGTTTTTTTTTTTTTTGCGGTACCGGGGATTGAACCCAGGGGCGTTCTGCCTCCGAGCTACACCCCCAGCCCTATTTTTTATACTTTATTTTGAAACCGGGTCTCATGAAGTTGCAGAGGGCCTCACTAAGCAGCTAAGGCTGGCAGCAAACCCGGATTCTCTGGTCTCCGCCTCCCAAGTACTGGGATTACAAGCGTGCGCCACCACGCCCAGCATGTTGAAGTTTGCTTAGAAACTTCTAATATGATCCAACTATACCACTCCTGGGTATCTTTCCAAAGGGACTGAAATCAGAATATTATAGTAATATATGCATATCCATGTTTATAGCAGCACAATTCACAATAGCCAAATTATGGTACTAACCTAGGTGTCCAACAAAAGATGAACGGATTATAAAATTATGGGGAATACACACAATGGAATTCAACTTAGCAATAAAGAACAAATAATCTCATTTGCAGGAAAATGGATGGACCTGGAGAACATTATGTTAAGTGAGATTAGCCAGTTATAGAAAGTGAAGGGTCATATGTTTTCTCTCATATGTGGAAGCTAGGGAGTAATTGGGATACCAGAGGGACTCCAGTTAATGGAGGAGAAACTCCAGTGGAGTTAGGGAGGTGGTCTAGGGGAGGGGGGAAAGGGAGGATTAATGAGGAATCACTTCCATTGACATTCTGTACATATGTGAGAATACTAATGCCAATCTCAATATCCTGTATGGGGAAGGGGGGAATGGGGAGGGAGCCGGAGGAAAGTCCACCAAGTGCTGTGTGCATGTATGCCACTATCACTATAAACTGCATTATGATGTGAGACTATAATGCACCAATAAAAGTATAAAAAAAGAATTTCTGTGTTATTTCAGTAGCAGTTGACAAGGCTAAATTAAGTCAACCAATCACATGCCATTTCCCCTGAATTGTCTGTTTTCCCTTCTAACAATGTTAGTACAATAATTATGTAAATATAATTTAATTTACCCCAACTTTCAGATAGTTAACTGAACTTTTGATCTCAACCTGCATTTGTATAGCAGGTATGAATCTCAGGTCTATGTAATGTTTTACCTCCTGTATTATTTAAATTAATTTATTTCACCCCCTATTTTTATCAGCTGGAAGAAACTTAGTATCAGTCAGCTCATGGCTTTCCGACTCCTTGGCCTAGACTCCCATTGAGTTCCTGGGTGCTTACAGAGTGCCAAGTCACAGGAAGGGAGGGCATCTGCTTCCCAGTGTCTCCTTCTAGCCAGATGGCCCTGCTGTGACACCCTGACTCCCATCTGGCCCTTAGCCATTGGTCTCTGTAGGTAGCTGCTCAGTCGTCCTTTGTCCAAGCCCTAGAACTTGCCATTTGCATGTTTTCTGTCCTTTCCCTTAGTGTACTCTATCTGACAAAAGTTAGCCTCACTTTGGCACCACTCTGGGATGTCCAGAAACAGGCTGCTCCTGGGTGATGGGAACTCTGCCTCTGATACTTCTGTATTTTTGCTTGTAGGGATCGACCTGAGTCTAATCAATAGGGTCACCTTACAAAGTTTTTGTGAATATACTGAAAACTAGTGCCCCCTCTAGGAAGACCAGGCCTGAGAGCAGAAACGCCCTTCTGTGGCTGTACCTCTGGCAGGTGGGTGTAGTACCACTCCAGACTTGGTGAGAAGAATGTGAGCTAGCGTTCAATCTTCTTGTCACCAGGCCTCATGATTCAAAATACATTTCCTTTCTTCTAATGCAATGCCTGCCTCTTCAAGTGTTGCACAGTTGTTTAGAACACAGCTGTTTCAGCAGCTGTTTAAGCAGCTATCAGTATACGCAGTGGTATAATCATCAACTTTATATTTTTCAATCATATCCAAAAGGCAGTACGACAAATTTTTGTTAAAAGCCTCACTGAAGTCAAAATGCAGTCTTTAATATTACCCAGATGTCAGTTTTATACTCTCTTTTAACATGAGACTAGTTTTCTACAACTTTTGTCTTTATTGTATTTATTTTTTGATTGACATATAAAAATTGTAGATAAAGTACAGTGTGATGTTTCCATTCAGGTATACATTGTATGCTGATCAAATCAGAGTAGTTAGCATATCTATCACCTTGAACTTTAATCATTTCCTTATGGTGAGTACATCAAAATCCCCTATTCTAGGTATTTTGAGTTATGCAGTGGATTATTAAGTATATACTCTGTAATGAAACATCAGAACTTACTCCTCCTATGTAACTGTAATGCAGTGCCCATGGGTCGACCCCTCCATCTGCTCCTTATACTCTTTCTGTCTTCTGGTAACCACTATTGTACTCTCTATGACTATAATATCATCCTTTTTAGGTTCCACATATGAGCGTGTTTGGTACGTATCTTTCTGTGCCTGGCTTAACTCACTTAACATAATATCCTCTAGGTCATCTGAGTTGTTGCAAATGACAGGATTCATCCTTTTTTTAAATAGCCAAATCTTATCTCATTGTACATGTGTATCTCACATTTTCTTTATCTTTTCATTGATGGACATTTCCATTGATTTGATATCTTGTCTATTCAAATAGTGCTACAATAAATTTAGGAATGCAGTTGTTTTGTCAACATACTGATTTCGGTTTCTTTGGATATATGACCAGGAGTGAGATTGCTAGACTGTATAGTAGTTCTATTTTATTTAAAAATTTTTAGGAATATCTATATTGTTTTCCAAAATGATTGTATTAATTTACCTTCCTATCAACAGTATAAAAGAGTTCACCTTTCTCTACATCCTTGTCGGCATTTAATTTTTTGTCTTTTTGATAATAATCATTCTTCCTGAAGTGATGTAACATCTCATTGTGGTTTTGAGTCACATATTCCTAGTGGATAATGGTGTTGAACATTTCTTATATACCTGCTGGCCATTGGTATTCCTTCTTTTGAGAGACATTATATTTAGGCCCATTTTTTAGAACAGATCCTTGGTTTTTGCTTTTGAGTTGAGTTCCTTACACATTCCAATTATCAACCCCTTGTCAGATGTATAGTTTGCCAATGTTTTCTCTTATTCTGAAAACATTGTTGATTGTTTTCTTTGCATTTTAGTATTATATAATTCCATTTTTTCCCTGTGTTTTTAGGGGCATATCCAAAGAATATCTGCCTAGACAATGTCCTTATGGGTTTCCCCTATGTTTTCTTCTAGTAGTTTTATAGTTTTGTTTCTACATTTAAGTCTTTAATCCATTTTGAGTTGATTTTTTTTTGTAACTGGTGAGAGATAGGGGTCTAGTTTCATCCTTCTGCATGTGAAAACCTAATTTTCCCAGAACCATTTATTGAAATGAAAAGACTGTCTTTTTACATGGTCTTAACACCTCTGTCAAAACTCAGTTGGACTCTCTATTCTGTTCCATTGTTATATGTGTCTGTTTTCATGATAGTACCATGCTGTTTTGATGACTACAGCATTGTAGTATGTTTACAAGTCACACAGAGCACTGCCTTATGCTTTGTTCTTTTTGCTCAAGTTTGCTTAGGCTAGTCAAGGTTTTTTATGGCTCAATACAAATTTTAGGATCTTTTCCAGTTCTGTGAAGAATGTCATTGTCAATTTGATAAGAATTACATTGAATTTGTAGATCTTTGTATAGTATAGACATTTTAACAATACTGATTCTCCCAATACATGAACACAGGATGCCTTGCCTTTTTAAAAAAATTTATTTTGGGGGAGGAAGCAAGATGGCGACGGAGTAGGAGCCCCTGAACGAGCCTGTCTCAAAACTGTCTCAGAATCCCATCAGGGACTCATAAATAAACAACATCGCACAGACACAGAAGATCCAAAACCCAAAATCCAGTAACCCAAGTACGAATACGCAGACACAGAGTCTACCAGCTCCAGAATTCCTCAGAAAGCGGCAAGCCCGAGACGGCACGGTAGGATCGGTAAGGAGCCATCTTACCCCGGTCCCTACTGCCGGGGCTAACAGCCCCCGGCGCCACAGACAGATCTGAAGGAGAAACCAGAATAGAATTCCGAGAGTGGTGGGGCCATCACAGCAGCAGATCGTGGGCTCCTGCCCCGACTGAGCACTTCCCCCTCCACTGCGCTACGAGCCCGCGCGATCCCCAGCACCCTGCATCGGAGCCCCGCGCTAGCCAAGATCGGGAAAGCATCGGCGCCCTGCGTCCCACACTGTGCCGTGCTGGCTCCCCGTGTCCCGCCGCCCTGCATAACCGCGTCGGCCAGGATCGGGGAAGCCTGTGCGCCCTGTGTCCCGAACCGCCCGCACTGCACCCCGCGCACTGCGACGTGCCCGCTCCCTGTGTCCTGCCGCCCTGCATAACCGCATCGGCCAGGATTGGGGAAGCCTGTGCGCCCTGTGTCCCGAACCGCGCGCACCTGCGACCCGCCTACACAAGCTGCGCCATCCTGCACAATCCGGCAGCCAGGCGCACCCCCCACGCGCGACCAGAACGCCCCCACCCCCTGCGCCCACCTAGGCCAGCAGCATCTCTGCCACACAGGTGGCCAGACACGCCGGCCCCCACAATCAGCCACATCACCCCGTGCAACCAGGAATAACCGGGCACCCCACGGCCACACGCTCCCAGCCAAGGACTGGGCACCCAGAGGCCCTGCGCCCTGTGCCCAGCGGCCCCACACCCCCAGCCTAGACCCAAGCTGCCCACGGCCTGCCCCCCGTGGCTTGCACCCCAGCGGCCCCATGACACCACGCCCCGTGACCCCGTGATCGGCCTACACAAGCCGGGACTACCCACAAAACCAAGAGGCCAGCAGCACCCTCCCACGCGGGACCAGGACAGCCCCCACCCCCTGCCTTCACGCGTGACCAGGGCAGCTAGCTGCGCCCAGTCTAGGCCAGCTGCGCATTCCTGTGCAACCCAGGCAGTCAGACACGTGATCCAGTGCGACACAGGTGAACAACCGCGCTGTCCAGCAGATCAGGGCAAACAGCCACACCCAGCCCAAGCCAGCTGTGCTGTACCGTGCAACCCGGGAGCCCCTGTGCTGCACCTCAGAGCCTGTATACCCTCTGACGCCGCCACTTAAGACCCGCACGACCCTCCACACAGGCTTAGAGCCAGGGCACACACCTGCACCACCACCAAATTCCAGGAGCCCAAGCACCCCACGAGGGCCCGCGTGTGATCCTTAGCATAGTGCCTCAGCGCCAGTGCACCCTCAGGCACTACCACCTGATACCCAGAGCTTGCACCCCCCAGGGCCTGTGCGAGATACACAGCACTGCGCATCAGAGCCTGAGCAACCTCCAGCGACGCCCCCAAGACCCGGAGCACGTGTGCATCTG
>PVJS01032040.1:0-23016 GCA_004027185.1 Glis glis | reverse complement strand
TTTTTTTTTTTTTTTTTTTTGCGGTACCGGGGATTGAACCCAGGGTCGGTCTACCTCCACACTACACCCCTGGCCCTATATTTTTATACTTTATTTTGAAACCGGGTCTCACGTAGTTGCGGAGGGCCTCACTAGGTAGAGAGAAAGAGAGAGAGAGAGAGAGCTGAGGCTGGCCGTGAACCCGGATCCTCTGGTCTCCGCCTCCCAAAGTACTGGGATTACAAGCATGTGCCACCACGCCCGGCTAGCTAGACTCTTAACAACCTATCAAGACTCTATTTCAAAAAATAAAAAATAAAGCTGGGCGTGGTGGCACATGCTTGTAATCCCAGTACTTGGGAGACTGAGACAGGAGGATAGCAGGTTCATGGCCAGCCTCAGCTACTTAGTGAGGCCCTCCGCAACTTAGTGAGACCCTGTTTCAAAATAAAGAATAAAAAAAATAGGACTGGGGATGTAGCTCCTTGGAGGTAGAATGCCCCTGGGTTCAATCCCCAGTACCACAAAAAATAAAAATAAAAAATGTTTATAAAAGAATAAAATAGGGCTGGAGGTGTAAGAATGTCCCTGGGTTCAATCCCCAGTACCACAAAAAAATAAAAATAAAAAATGTAAAAAAAAGAATAAAATAGGGCTGGAGGTGTAAGAATGTCCCTGGGTTCAATCCCCAGTACCACAAAAAGTAAAATAGAATAAAAAATTTAAAAAAGGGATGGGATATAGCTAAGAGGTAGAACACCCCTAGGTTCAATCCTCAGTACCAATAATAATAGTGATAATAAAGTAAGGAGAGGTGATTACAAGAGAGAAGGAGGTTTAAAAGCACTTGCTTCTTCTTTGTGGCACTTAATAATGTTCAGTGTGTGTCTCCTGCCCTGAAATTTGGCTTCCAATTTACAAGTTCCCCAAGAAATTTGTGTAGTTAGCCTCATAGGAGTGTCTCCAATACCACAGCCCCAGGTGGAACATTACTCCTTATAAGCCATCAACTGTGACAGGTAAATAAAAGGGGGGGGGGGTGAGCCTCTATTACTCTTCTAAAAGACCTCTTCCTTTTAATAGTACCCAACGCACCCTGGGGAGGGGGGGAGGAACAAGTAACGTTGGAAGGTAAGGAGGGAATTTAATTTCGAAAACTCTGTACCTGCAAATGCAACTGAGCAGCGGAAAGTTTGGAGCCCTGAAATTCACTGGAAATTGACTTTTCTTAGGCGGCAGCCGGAGGCCCCCGGGTTCCAGGCAAGGGACCAAAACCCAGAATGCGCGGATGCAATTTCCTGCTGGCCCTATGGATCCTCTGCACCAAAAGGCCAAAGGCAAATCAATCGGTCACCACAATCCAAGCGGAAAAAAAAAAAAAGGCTGCACCCGAAAAGCCTCACCTGCGGCAGCCACTCAAAGTTTAACACACAGAACTCCCTCCACCAAGCGCTTTACTTCGTGCAGGGGCTCGCCGTCATGCCACGCTCGTGCATGCAGTTTAACCAGCGTCAACGCGCGGCTCCACACCTGCGGGCACGACTTGCTGCCCCCACTGGGCAGAGGCGCTCCCGGAGGGCGGCCGGCGCCCGGCGCGCTGCACCGCTGCAGGACAGCTCGCCGCTGGGGACCCAGGCGCCCCCGACCCGCCGATCGCCCCCGAACGAGTAAAGCTGCGCTCGCCTTCTGCCGGCCCAGCCCTCCCTCCGGGCTCCACGCGCGCATCCCCGCGCCCGGTACCTGCAGCTCGGGCTCGGGCTCCAGGCACCCGCAGGTCGGCTCTGCAGCTCCCTCCCGCTCGGCGCCCGCCTAGCCGCTGCGCTCGCGCACTGCGCATGCCCGCGCGGCTCCCCGCCTGCACATTGACGATCCACTCGCCGGGTTTTGGCTGCGCCTCCCAGGGGCGGGGACGCGAGGCCAGGAGCCAGGGCTGGGGTGCAGGGTGAGCGGAGAGCTGCAGGTGCTGGGCGGGAGGGAGGGAGGAGGGATGGATGCATGGGCGCCGCAGCGGCGTTATCCCAGCCTAAAGATGACCATCTGCACCCTTGGGATGGGTGTAGCTCAGCGGTTCTCAAACTTGAGTGCGTGGATCGCAGACACCTGCCAGGGTCCTTAGAAACAGATCCTGCAGCCCGAGTGTCCGAGCCTCGTCCGTCTGGAGCGACATCAGATAATTTGCATTTCTAATATGTTCTCCCGGGGAGCTGGTGCTTGCTACTCGTCTGGTTACCACACTTTGAAAACCTCAGGTAAAAAGGAAAGGTATTTGTTATTCGAGGAAAACGGTTTTCTCTTCTCCTACCCACTTTTTAAGATTTCACCTAGCATTTCCTCCTGGTTTAACAGCCACGCCTGCTTAAAATAAATAAATAACTCAATCCTACGCTCAAACAAAGGTGGGAGATTTCCTCTAGCATGTGAGTCAGGTGAATGGAATGGAGCCTCAAGGGTTCGCACACAGCCGGGCGTGGTGCTGCTGCACACCTGTACTTGGGTGGCTGAGACAGGAGGATGGCAGGTTCAAGACCAGCCGCAGCAATTCAGCGAGGCTCTCAGCAACTTAGTGAGACCCTGTTTCAAAATAAAAAATAAGCTGGGCGTGGTGGCGCTCGCTTGTAATCCCAGTACTTGGGAGGCTGAGACAGGAGGATCGCAGGTTCAAGGCCACCCTCAGCTACTTAGTGAGGCCCTGTTTCAAAATAAAGAATAAAAAATAGGGCTGGGGTGTAGCTCAGAGGTAGAGTGCCCCCTGGGTTCATCCAGGTGTGGTGGTGCACACCTGTAATCCCAGTACTTGGGAGGCTGAGACAGGATGATTGCAAGTAAAGGACAGCCTCAGCAAGTAGTGCAACTCTCATCAACCTAGTGAGACCCTGTTTCAAAATAAAACTTAAAAAAAATAGAACTGGGGATGTAGCTTGGAGGTAGAATGCCTCTGGGTTCAATCCCCAGTACCAAAAATAAAAGATAAAAAAAATAGAATGCCTCTGGGTTCAACCCCCAGTACCAAATATATCTACACATATGCATATATATATATGTGTATATGTATATGTATACATATATGCTCGTACAAAGACTTGAACCTGAATGTTCACACTCCTTTTTTCACTATAGCCCCAATCTCAAAGGAATTCAACTGTCCATCAACAGGTGAACGAAAGAACAAACGGTGATACATCTTCTGAGAATAATCAGATCTTTTCTATCAAAGGAATAGCTTGACTTAAGCTCCATTTTGTAAAACTGCCATTTTGTAGCCTTATGTGCACTTATTTTTTTTTTGTAAAGTTAGCATTTCCTGGAAATTGTAAGTGCCAACCCCTCCTCTGGCATCCCCTTCAGCTAATGGCGTAAAGATTGTGCTAAGGCTCCCACCAATAGGAGCACAGCACAGGAGCCCCGCCTTGGAAATAAAAGACCCAGCAGGTTTCCACCAGGTTGTTCTTGCACACCGGCCTTTACTGGTGGCAGGATCCCTTTTTGCAAAAAGTAAAATCACCTTGCTGAGCCACTTTTGAACATGTGTCTTTGCTTACAACGCCATGGAAATTTATTTCTAACAATCTACGCGGTGGAATACTGTATTTGTGTAATGGGCATAACTGTACACTGTAGTTACAGGAAGTGTATGTTCCAGATTTTTCTCGATTAGTCCCAATAAAAAAGAAGGAACTACTCATATAGGCTTCAACCTGGATAAAGTTCAAAATCATTAAGCGGAGCTGAAGAAGTCAGAGACGAAATACATACTGTGTGATTCCATTCACATAAAGTCTGACCTATAATGACCAAGGACAAAAGAGTAACTGCCTGGAACCAGGATGGAAGAAAGGATGGTAGGGCCGGGCGTGGTGGCGCACGCTTGTAATCCCAGTACTTTGGGAGGCGGATACCGGAGGATCCGGGTTTGCGGCCAGCCTCAGCTCGCTCTCTCTCTCTCTCTCTCTCCCTGTCTGTCTGTCTCTCTCTCTCTTTCTCTACTTAGTGAGGCCCTCCGCAACTTCGCAAGATCCGGTTTCAAAATAAAGTATAAAAAATAGGGCCGGGGGTGTAGCTCGGAAGTAGAACGCCCCTGGTTTCAATCCCCAGTACCGCAAAAAAAAAAAAGAAATGTACAACCAGTACCTAATTATAAAGAACATTATTATCTGCCCAACTGACTGTGTCGCCACCAATGAGGAATAAGGTTTTTTGTTTGTTTTTTTTTTTTTTTTTGTGTGTGTGTGTGTGTGTGGTATCGGGGATTGAACCCAGGGGCATTCTACCTCTGAGCTCCACCCCCAGCCCTATTTTTTATTCTTTATTTTGAAACAGGGTCTCACTAAGTTGCGGAGGGCCTCACTACTTGCTGGGGCCAGCCTCGAACCTGCGATCCTCCTGTCTCAGCCTCCCAAGTACTACGATTACAAGCATGCGCCACCACGACCGGCAGGAATAAGGTTTTCTAACTGTGTTTCCAGAAGCCTTGAGTTTCATGGAGATTAAAAAAAAAATAGGCCGGGCGTGGTGGTGCATGCTTGTAATCCCAGTACTTTGGGAGGCAGAGACCGGAGGATCCGGGTTCGCGGCCAGCCTCAGCTCTCTTGCTCTCTCTATCCCTGCCTCTCTCTCTCTCTCTCTCTCTCTCTCCTTAGCAAGGCCCTCTGCAACTTCGTGAGACCCGGTTTCAAAATAAAGTATAAAAAATAGGGCCGGGGGCATGGCGCGGAGGTAGAACGCCCCTGCGTTCAATCCCTGGTACCGCAAAAAAAAAAAAAAATAGGCATGTCTCTGGGTCAGGGACCTCAGCCCAGCCAACACACTATTACTAACATATGACGGTATTTTATGAGAGTTACTTGATAAAAGGGTTCCACTGAGCCAAGTGTGGTGGTGCACGCCTGTAATCCCAGTATTTGGGAAGCTGATACAGGAGGATCACAGGTTAGAGGCCAGCTCGATAACTTAGCAAGATCCTGTTTCAAAATAAAAAATGAAAAGGGCTGGAAGTGTAACTCAGAGATAGAGCGCCCCCTGGTTCAACCCCCAGTACCACAAAACAAACAAAAAGGGGGGCTCCACCGAAGACTCAAAGAGCCATCGTTTGAAAACAAGTGAAGTAATAGCATCAGGTAGGAAGAAGTCAGAGACGAGGTGCAGTATTTGGTGGGCACATGCACACATGGTAGTTATGGTAACCATACGTTCCCATTTTTATAGATCAGCCCTAATTTGTGTGTGTGTGTGTGTGTGTGTGTGTGTGTGTGTAGTACTGGGGATTGAACCCAGGGGCATTCTACCTCCGAGCTCCACCCCCAGCCCTATTTTTTATTCTTTATTTTGAAACAGGGTCTCACTAAGTTGCGGAGGGCCTCACTAAGTAGCTGAGGCTGGCGGCAAGCCTGGATCCTCCTGTCTCAGCCTCCCAAGTACTGGGATTACAAGCGTGCACTACCATGCCCAGCAAGATCATTCCTAATTTTAAATATTTGTTGTCACATGAAAAGGTTCAGTCATGTGTCCCAACTGTTGCTTTAGAAAAATAACACTACCAACTAAAACCAAAACAGGGATAATTTTCAGGATCTTCTAGAGCTTGTATAAAATGTCAATAATAACAGTATTTATGAGCAATTCAGCTCCTAGTAGGTATCAGCCACCATTTTAAGCACTTCACAGTGTTTTCTCATTGAATATGAATGACAACCCTATAAAATTATCCTCATTTTATTTTACTTGTGGTGCTGGGGATTGAACCTCCAAGCCACACCCCCAGCCCTATTTTATTTTTTTGATTTTGAAACAGGGTCTCACTAAGTTGTGGAGGGCCTCACTAAGTTGCTGAGGCTGGCCTCCAACCTGTGATCCTCCTGTCTCATCCTCCCAAGTACTGGGATTACAGGCATGCACCCCCCATGTCTGGCTATTGTCATTTTATAGGTGAGAAAACTGAGATATGAAATGTTAACTACTTTTCTTATAATACAACTCAATAAAGACTAAGGAAATAAAAACTAAAGACAACTAGCCGGGCATGGTGGCGCACGTTTGTAATCCCAGTACTTGGGAGGCTGAGACTGGAGGATCACAGGTTCGCGGCCAGCCTCAGCTACTTGATGAGACCCTCCTTCCGCAATTTAGTGAGACCCTGTTTCAAAATAAAGAATAAAAAATCGGGCTGGGGGTATAGCTCGGAGGTAGAATGCCCCTGGGTTCAATCCCCGGTACCGCAAAAAAAAAAACAAAAAACTAAAGACAACTAAATAAAAATGTCTCTTATATTAAGACAATCTTTACTGATTCCACACTTGCTAAAGATCCATCTGGCTTACGAGAGTCAGCCACAAAGGACATAACTCTAGTGGTCACCACCACCATCCTCCTCACCATCATAACTAACATTTATTCCATGCTTCTGTGTGTTAACTATTGTACCCAGATGTTCACATTATCTATCTCATTTAATGTTGATAGGGAACACTACTAATGCGGAGATTGGAAATTGTATGTGATGAGCTGGGCGTGGTAGCGCATGCTTGTAATCCCAGTACTTGGGAGGCTGAGACAGGAGGATCCGGGTTCGCGGCCAGCCTCAGCTACTTAGTGAGGCCCTCCGCAACTTAGTGAGACCCTGTTTCAAAATAAAGAATAAAAAATAGGGCTGGGGTGGAGCTCGGAGGTAGAATGCCCCTGGATTCCATCCTCAGTTCTGCAAAAAAATAAATAAATAAGGCCGGGCGTGGTGGCGCATGCTTGTAATCCCAGTACTTGGGAGGCGGAGACCGGAGGATCCGAGTTCACGGCCAGTCTCAGCTAATTAGTGAGGCCCTCCGCAACTTCGTGAGACCTGGTTTCAAAATAAAGTATAAAAAATAGGGCCGGGGGTGTAGCTCGGAGGTAGAACGCCCCTGGGTTCAATCCCCGGTACTGCAAAAAATAAATAAATGAATAAATAAATAAATAAATAAATAAAAGAAATTGTATGTGACAAAGAAAGTGGATGGTGAAGCCAGGATTCCAACTCCAGTTTGACTCCAAATTTGTGCTATTTACTATGGTACTGGTCTCTACAAAATTGTATCTCTTACTCTAAAGGACAAAAATAGACGTTCTGGATTATAATTGAGTCTCCACGAATGTGTCTAGTGTTAGTTCCCAAGCATGATAGTTTCTAAAATGGTTATAACCGCAACACCCAACTGTTACCGCGCCCGGATCCTAATCCTGAAATCAGCTGCAACCTACAGGCATCAATTTTACTTCCCATTTTAAGAAAAGTAGACACATTTTAAATGATGCCAGGAAGTATGGTGTGAACAGACTTAAGTTTATTGGGCTTTTTTTTTTTTTCAGAACAAATAGGGAAAAGTACATAAGTAGAAAAAGGTTGCTGGGCGTGGTGGCACATACCTGTAATCCCAGTCCATGGGAGGTTGAGACAGAAGGGTAGCAGGTTCGAGGACAGTCTCAGCAACATAGCAAGACTCTCAGCAACCTAGTGAGACCCTGTTTCAAAAAAATAAAAATAAAAATAAAAAGGACTGGGGTGTAGCTAGGAGGTATAATGCCCCTGGGTTCTATCCCCAAGTACAAAAAAAAAAAAGGAAAAGAAAAATGCTAAGATTCAGTATTTGGTTCAACTCTGGCCTTTTGACAGGTTTTCTTTTTTCTTTCTTTAATCATTTAGAGAAGAAAAGAATAATCTGAGAAATAAGACAGAGATTGTCTTCTTTCTGTCCTCAAAAATGCAATCCTCCTGTCTCAGCCTCCAAAGCACTAGGATCACAGGCGTGCACCAACATGCCCACCAGGAATACTCTTAAAATTAAAAAAACATCCTAGGAAAACAAGACACATTTTCTTCAACAAACCAGAAATGCTAAGAAAAGACAGAATGCAGATAGATTACATCTCAGAAAAACAAAATAGCTCAGTAGTAGAGCATGAGCTTAGCGTGTGACACCCTGGGTTCAATCCCCAGCACAGAAAGAAAGAAGGGAGGGAGGGAGGAAGGGAGAGAAGGAGGGAGGAAGGAAGGGAGGGAGGGAGGGAGGGAGAAATTCAGCTCAAATCATAAGGAGGAGTCAGGTAAGGCAAAATTGGGGGAAGGGCACGTAAGCTCACAGTTAACAGATCAAGAATTGGGGAGGAGAGCCAGGCATGATGGCGCATGCCTGTAATCCCAGTACTTGGGAGGCTAAACAGGAGGATTGCAGGTTCAAGGACAGCCTCAGCAACTTAGCGAGACTCTCAGCAACCTAGCGAGACCCTATTGGAAAAGAAAAAAAAAATTTAAAGAGCTGGGGGTGTAGCTTGGAGGAATCCAGGGTGTAGCCCCTGTATTCAATCCCCAGTACCATTAAAAAGAAAGAACTGGGGTGGAGGTCACGGAAACACTACTCAGGGAGGGAAACTGTGGAAAGATCTAGATCACTAGGCTGGTCAACTCTTTTTCCTCCTCAGCTGATTCTGCACTGTGGCTCAGGAAGCTGAAGATTGCCAGGAAGAAGAGCAGTGTCCCCCGCCTTGAAGACGCACGTCACAACACCTTTGCCTCTTCCGTGCTGCTCCTCCCCAAAGAGAGGATGGCTACACTGAATACAAAGGCAAAGTGAACAGACAGTCTAAACTATGGAATGGCTGGGCGTGGTGGTGCATGCTTGTAATCCCAGTACTTGGGAGGCTGAGACAGGAGGATCGCAGGTTCGCGGCCAGACTCATCTATGCTATATTTAATGCATGAAAATGACGGCATCTCAAAATAATAGAAACGTGATGGACGAGTCAGCAACGTGTTAACAGACACCAGGCCCGGGTCGCCCAGCTCCCTTCTTGAGTGACTTCCCGGAAAGCCCAAAGCAAACCAGTGTTTCCCACATTTGCTTGTAGCCCAACTCCAAATGTGACTTAGGTCGCCCCAGGTCACGTAAGACTTGGATTCCAGTTTGAATCATATGAGGACGGAGGCGAGGCAGGGCCCCTCTTTGGCAGATTCCTCCTCCTGCAGTTTCCAGGTCCTTTAAGAGTTAGCAAACGAAATGACCTCTTGAGATGAAGTAGACAGATCCCCAATATTCGGTGGATTATCTATGTCCCTTAACAAACTCATTTTATTTATTTATTTATTTATTTATTTATTTATTTATTTTGTACTGGGGATTGAACCCAGGGGCATTCTACCCCTGATATACACCCCCAGCCCTTTCTTATTTTGAAACAGGGTCTTGCTAAGTTACTGAGGGTCTCACTAAGCTGCTGAGGCAGGCCACAAACCCGGATCCTCCTATCTCAACCTCTCAATGACTAGAATTATAGGCATGCACCACCAACGCCCCCCTCAACCCTAACCCTAACCCTGATCCTCCGGTCTCAGCCTCCCAAGTACTGGGATTTCAAGCGTGTGCCACCACACCCGGCTCCTTTATTCTTAAACTAACCAAAGAGACTTCAGTCCTGGTATATGCACTATCCATCTGGAAAACAAGTTTTCTTATTCAAAAATGATCTGTAGATAAATGAGAAAACTAATATTAGGAAACCGAAGCACAAAAATCTTGGTAAAGAAAGAGTACAGAAAGCTGGGCGTGGTGGCGCACGCTTGTAATCCCAGTGCTTGGGAGGTGGAGACCGGAAGATCCGGGTTCGCGGCCAGCCTCAGCTACTTAGTGAGGCCCTCCGCAACTTCGTGAGACCCAGTTTCAAAATAAAGGATAAAAAATAGGGCTGGGGTGTAGCTCAGAGGTAGAACGCCCCTGGGTTCAATCCCCGGTACCGCAAAAAAAGAAAGAAAGAAAGGAAGGAAGGAAAGAAGGAAGGCAGGAAGAAAAGAAAGAAAGAAAAGAAAGAAAGAAAGAAAGAAAGAAAGAAAGAAAGAAAGAAAGAAAGAACAGAGAAGGCTGGGCACAGTGACGCACACCTATGATTCCAGCTACTTAGGAGGTTGGGGCAGGAGGATCACAAGTTCAGGGCCAGCCTGGGCAACTTAACAAGACCCTGTCTCTAATTTTAAAAAATAATAAATAAAAAGGGCTGGGGATATGGCTCAGTGGAAGAGTGCTTGCCTAGCATGTTGTGAGTCCCTGGGTTCAGTGTTCAGTTCAACCCTCCCAAAAGAGAGAGAGAGAGAGAGAGAGCACTTTTTAACCCTGCTGTTTAATTTCCCTAAGCAAGACTCAAACCCCAGAAGCCATAAAAGAAACAATGTACAGATTTGATATAATAAAAATTAAAATTCCCATATGACAAGAGCCAAGTAACAGATTGAGAAAAATATTCTTAGAATATAAATCAGAGCCGGGCATGGTGGCGTATGTTTGTAATCCCAGTACTTAAGAGGCTGAGACAGGAGGATCCCAGGTTCGAGGACAGCCTCAACATGTAGTAAGACTCTCATCAACCTAAGGAGACCCTGTTTCAAAATAAAAATAAAATGGGCTGGGGGTGTAGCTCGGAGGTAGAAAGCCCCTGGGCTTAATCCCCAGTACCGCACACACATACACACACAAACAGCATATAAATCAGAAAAGGGTTAATATCCATAATGCATTAAAATGTTCTTACACATCATTAAAAAAAACCAAGCCAGGCGTGGTGGCGTACGCTTGTAATCCCAGTACTTGGGAGGCTGAAACCGGAGGATCTGGGTTCATGGCCAGCCTCAGCTACTTAGTGAGGCCCTCCGCAACTTAGTGAGACCCTGTTTCAAAATAAAGAATAAAAAATAGGGCTGGGGGTGTAGCTCAGAGGTAGAATGCCCCTGGGTTTGATCCCCAGTACCACAAAAAAAAATCAAAACTGATAAAACAGGTAATTTTTATAGAAAAAGAAAGCCAAATGATCAATAGATATATGAGTAGAGGCTTGAAATTGCTGATCCAATAGAGAAAGGCCCAAACCAATCAAATCAGAATCCCTGGGAGTGCCCGGGGTCTTTTTAAAAAGCTTCCTACCCACAGAGTTTCACTGTGTAGCAAGTTTAAGAACCACTGATCGGGCTCAAAGTGTGATCAGCACACCAGCAGCATCAACATTACCTAGGAGCTCCTGAAAAAGTGCAAATTTTAAGCTGGGCATGGTGGTGCACACCTGAATCCCAGTCCTTGGGTATCTGAGACAGGAGGATTGCAAGTTCAAGGACATCATCAGCAACGTAGCGAAACTCTCAGCAACCTAGGGAGACCCTGTTTCAAAACAAAAATATAAAAAGGGCTGGGGGTGTAGCTCAGAGGTAGAATGCCCCGGGTTCAATCCCCAGTACCGTTAAAAAAAAAAAGTGCAAATTTTGCCAGGCACAGTGGTGCATACCTGTAATGCTTGTCCTGGGGAGGCTGAGACAGGAGGATTACAGGCCACTGCGCCGTCACTTAGCGAGACCCTGTTTCAAAATTAAAAAAAAAAGAAAAATTTAAAAAAGGACTGGGGGTGTAGGCCAGGTAAAACCCCTCTGAGTACCACACAAAAATTATTTAAAAAGGAGATTTTGAATTTTCTTTTAGACCTGTTAAGCCAGAATCTCTGGGGGCAGTTTTCAGGAATGGGCTTTGAGGAGCCCTCTAGATGGTTCTGATGTGTGCTCAAGTTGGAAAACTCTCCAGCCTCTTTTTGTGCTTTACTTGCTTGGAGTTACTTGGAGGATAACAGCAGAGGAAAGTATTTTGAGAAGAGAAAAAATAATGATTCCCAATGCAAATCATCACTACTATTCAAATACACTCTATATAATCTTAGGGTCATCCCTAGTAGAGGCGAGTAATTCATTACATCAATAGGAATCTCTCAGATGCGTGGGAGGTACTCCGTGTCCTTATTCAGAGTTGTCTCCAAATACAGTGGAGTCCTAGTTCTATGCTATTATATTCATAGATGGGAAATGACCATAGGGACAGGAAGACAAATTACATTACTTTTAAGATTTTTTTTTTTTTGCGGTACTGGGAATTGAACCCAGGGGCATTCCACCTCCAAGCTTCACCCCCGGCCCTATTTTTTATTCTTTATTTTGAAACAGGGTCTCACGAAGTTGCAGAGGGCCTCACTAAGTAGCTGAGGCTGGCCGCGAACCCGGATCCTCTGGTCTCAGCCTCCCAAGTACTGGGATTACAAGTGTGCGCCACCACTCCAGACTTCTGGTTTTATTTTGTTACAGGTTTTTGCAGTGTTTCTACTAAATGGGACAAGATCATTAGTGCGGGTTGGCTGACTGGACCATTTATTTTGTTTGATTAAGCTTTAGAATGTTGACTTGTAGCTATATTGTCCATTATGTGAGGATTTACCCAGTGAGAATCAACAGATATGTGTCCCCTTTGAACCTTAATCTGTGTCTGACAATATTCAGTTCATAACGGGGCTATTGAAGAAGGGGAATGAGATCATCATGTTTGGATTTTGAAAAAGCCGCAACACAACTCCAAACAACATCTGCATCACACAGGACCTTGTTAAAAATGCAAATTAAGTGTGTACCAAGGTCTCTGTTACAGCCCACTCAAGTAAAGAAAGGAACTTGTAAAACTTTATAATCTTATTGCTTTAAGACTTCTACTTTATTGTATTCTTTATTTTGTGCATTATACAGTAAAATCTTGACATTTTACCATAACTGGAGGAAAACCCCAACAAAGTATTCTGAAATAATCAACCAGTTTGGGCATCTGGCTGAGAACCAAGACCATCTCCGACTCAGTGGAGTTGCAGTGCCACCTAGTGGTCATTTTCCTTAGTAACGTTAGTTTAATTTTTTTATAAATATACTTTTACTGGTGCATTGGTCTCACATTACAATGAAGTTCAGAGTGCTGGGACATACATGTACACAGCACTTGGTGAGCTTCCACCAGCTCTCTCACCTCTCCTTCCCCTTCCTCATACATGATAATTGAGATTACCATTGATAATTTCATATATGTACATAATGTCAATGGAATTCATTAATTCCCTCCCCTTCCACTGTCCCCTCCACTCCCTCTATCATTCCACTGGGGTTTCTCCCTCTTGTATCCTGATTACTCCCTAGCTTCCACATATGAGAGAAAACATATGACCGTTCACTTTCTGTGACTGACTAATCTCACTTAACGTAATATTCTCCAGGTCCATCCGATCTCCTGCAAATGATGTAATTTTGTTCTTCTTTATGGCTGAGTAGAATTCCACTGTGTATATAGCCCATAATTTTGTAATCCATTCATCTGCTGATGGACATCTAATCTGGTCCTATGATTTGGCTATTCGGTAGTTTAATCATTAATGGGGACAATTCCATACAACTGGTTGACTGAAATTTCCAGAACGTTCATTGGTGCTCCTTTGTCATCTTGATCTGGGACACCCAGCTTAGGAAATACCAGGAACACTGGGACACACCCACACCAACCTCTCTGCTTCCTGCTTCACCTTCTCTCCACACTTCATTTCCCCAAGCAATAAAAGAGAGGGACACAGGAACCAATTGACAGTTGTATTATGTCCAAATTTACAGTCTGCACATTAGAATGTAGTGCAAGAGCTGGGCGTGGTGGTGCACACTTGTAATCCCAGCAACTCAGGAGGCTGAGACAGTAGGATCACAAGTTCACCTGGGAAACTCATCGAGACTCTGTCTCAAAATAAAAAATAAAAAGGGCTGGGAATGTAGCTCAGGGGTACAGCACCCTGGATTCAATCCTCAGTCCAGGGTGAGAGGACGGGAGTGATAAAAAATTCTTTAGATTTAGTCATATGAAAGTCATTGGTGACTTTGGTGAGAAGCAATTAAGGCAGGGAGCCGGGAACATGGCAGACAGTATAGTATTCGTAGGTTTAGGACCTAGTAGCCTGTCTGAAAAATTCTTCCAAAAAGACATGGAGGGAGGATCTCTGCTTGGAATGCCGGCCTCTGTGACATCAATTGTTCATTTATTTATTTTTTTAAAATTTTTTGCAGTACTGGAGATTGAACCCAGGGGCATTCTACCTCTGAGCCACATCTCCAGCCCTAATTTATTTTTATTTTGAAACCAAGTCTCGCTAGGTTGATGAGTCTCACTACTTGCTGAGGCTGTCCTTGATCCTCCTGTCCCAGCCTCCCAAGTACTGGGATTACAGGCATGCACCACCACGCCCAGCTCCAAACATATTTTTATATTTTATATTGTATTATATGTATGTACATAACCCACACAAAGCATTATTTTGTAGTTTTAAGATTATATATAAGCCGGGAGCTGGGTGTGGTGGCGCACACTTATAATCCCAGTATTTAGGAGGCTGAGACAGGAGGATCGCTGGTTCAAGGCCAGCCTCAGCTACTTACTGAGGCCCTCTGCAACTTAGTGAGACCCTGTTTCCAAATAAAGAATAAAAATAGGGCTGGGAGTGTAGCTTGGAGGTAGAATGCCCCTGGGTTCAATCCCTAGTACCACAAAAAAAAAAAAAAAGGAATATAGGAATCGGGCATGGTGGCACACATTTGTAATCCCAGTAGTTGGGAGGCTGAGACAGGAGGATCATAGGTTCACCGCCAGCCTCAGCAACTTAGCCAGGCCCTCCTCAACTTAGTGAGACCCTGTTTCAAAATTAAAAAAAAATAAAATAGGGCTTTGGGTATAGCTCAGAGGTAGAATACCCCTGGGTTCAATCCCCAGTACCACACAATAAAATAATATGTAATGTACCATTTGGTTTTAAGTGCCATGAAGAAAAAAAAAAACAGGATGAGAGAAAAAAAGAGTGAGTGTATGTGTGCTAGTCTACATGAGGCACTCTGATGTCATTCCAGAAACACACCCGAAGGAAAAGGGGAAATGTAGGCAAGGTGTTCAAAGTCGTGGCAGGGGCCCAGCAAATGCTAAGTCCCTGAGCCCGGAGCATATGTGGCTGTCATTCCGTCACTTTGATTTTTTTTTTCTGGCACTGGAGATTGAACCCAGGGCCTGGCAATGCTAGGCAAGCACTCTGCTCCTGAGCTACATCCCTAGACCTTTACAACTTTCTAAAACTTTCAAGACAGGGTTTCCCTCTGCTGCCCAGGATGCAATCCTCCTGAGCAGCCAGAATAACAGGTGTGCGCCACCACGCTCTGCTTGATTTTTTATATTGTATTAATAATTATCCTCATGTGCCAAAGAACAAATGTAAGCATACTTCATGGCTTTACCTGATTAAAGATGTCATTTTGACACGTGAACAGTCTTATGGTGACCATCGTTCAGATAAACAAATTTGGAGCCGGGCGTGGTGGCGCACGCTTGTAATCCCAGTACTTTGGGAGGCAGAGACCGGAGGATCCGGGTTTGCGGCCAACCTCAGATCTCTCTTTCTCTCTCTCTCTCTCTCTCTCTCTCCTCTCCGCAACTTCGTGAGACCCGGTTTCAAAATAAAGTATAAAAAATAGGGCCAGGGGTGTAGCGCGGAGGTAGAACGCCCCTGGGTTCAATCCCCGGTACCGCAAAAAAAAAAAAAAAAAAAAGATAAACAAATTTGGGTTCGGCTGGAAAATATCTATAGCTGAAGTTCATTTATTTACTTTAAAAAATTAAATCATAGGTTTTAGATGACCGTAATTAGTGACATTTCCATACATAGTACTGCTGCAGAGTTGATGAGACATTTAAATGCAACCCAATCCCTTAATTTCGTGTTACTGGAGATTAAACTCAGGGGCATTCTACCTCTGGGCTACACCCCTAGCCTTATTGTATGTTTTATTTTGAAACAGGGTCTCACTAAATTGCTGAGGGCTTAAGTTGCTGAGGTTGGCCTTGAACCTGTGATCCTCCTGCCTCAACCACCCAAGTATTATGATTACAGACATGCACTACCACGCCCGGTCCAGACTACAGCCAATCCCGTATTTAAATAGTGAAAGTTGGCATGATCCTAAAGGAAACCTAAAAGTAACTTCAAGTTGAAAAAGCTGGGCCTGGTGGCACACGCCTGCAATCCCAGTACTTGGGAGGCTGAGACAGGAGACTCACAGGTTCAAAGCCAGCCTCAGCAAGTAGCGAGGCTCTCATCAACCTAGTGAGACCCTGTTTCAAAATAAAGAATAAATAAATAAAATAGGGCTGGGGGTGTAGCTCGGAGGTAGAATGCCCCTGGGTTCAATCCCCCGTACCACACAAAACAAAAACAAAAAACTGCTGAAATAGGACGAGGAGCCCTCTCGCAGCCCTGGATCTGAGAAAAGACGACCAGCGTGGTGGCAAAATGAGGAATGTTTATAGACATTTAATAGGAAATGCTGCCGAAACTTGGGCTCTAGTCTTGGCCTTTTCTTGTTAAATCGTCTCAGTTCTGACACTTGTGAAGCGAAGGAGTCTTCGGCCTCCCTGATCTGTGTGTCTAGCTTTGCTGAGCATCCCTGGACTACAGTAGAGCAGCGCCAATCCGCTCCAAACCAAATCTAGTCCCCAAAGCCGCCCGCGCTCCGCGGGGGAACCACGGCCAGAGCACGCCCCGCCTCCTGGCCCCGCCTCCTGGCCCCGCCCCAGCCCCGCCCTGACCACGCCTCTGACCACGCCTCCCAGCCTTCCCCGGCCCCTCCTTCCGGCCCCGCCCACCGCGGCTTCCCGGCTTCCCCCGGGTCCTAAGCGGAACTCAACTATCGTCTGGCGAGCCGGACCCGCCGCGGCTTCCGGGAGGAGTTTTGGGCCGCGCGGGACGCCGTCCGGAGCCACGCCTTCCCATCCGAGGCCGCGGTGGAGACGCCGGGAACCCGCCGCGGCGTGCTTGACTTGTGGCGCGCAGGCTCAGCATGGCCGAGCATGGCCTGGAGCTGGCCTCCATGATCCCAGCCCTGCGGGAGCTGGGCAGGTAGGGCCAGGCCCCGAGGTGTTGGGGCGCGCGTCCTCCTTCCCACGTCCCGCTCCCGGCCTCGCGGCGGCTCGGAGCCCCTCAGCACCCCGACGCTGCTGCGAAAGTGCTCCGGGGCTGAGCTAGGCTTGTCTAACGAGTGGCGGGGCCACGGCACCGACCCGCAGGAAGCCGCCCGAGGGTGGAAGGCGCGGCCCGCCCGCTCTGCTTTGCTCCGCTTTGCCTCCGGGTGCCCGGGAGGGAGATCGCCCCGACCTGGAGGTCCTGCCTTCCGCAGCTGCAAAGAAGAGTCCCATCAGAGCCCTTTCTGGCCCCTTTTCTGCACTCATTTGCTTCTCAAAAAAAAAAAATTTTTTTTTCCCCTTAGATGAGAGGCAGTGAGGAGGAATTGGCATACATTTAGTCCCCGAACTACCCTTGCAGGGAAAATCACCACTCCAGATTCTCAACAAGGGAGATCAATGGCTGGGAGAAACACCTTCTTTTCTTCAGAGTGAAGTTATAGTCCATTCTAAAGATGTGAACCCTCTGTATGTGGTGCACACACCTGTGATCTGGGTACTTGGGAGGCTGAGATTGGGAGGATCTCAGGTTCCAGGCCAGCCTCGGCCACTTAGTGAGGCCCTCAGCAACTTAGCGAGACCATGTTTCAAAACAAAAAATAAGCTAGGCGCGGTGGCCCACGCCTGTAATCCTAGTTAGTACTTGGCCATCTGGGCAATTTAGTAGTGAGACCCTGTTTCCAAATTAATAAAATCGGGCTGGTAGAATTGAAGGTAGAATGCCTCTGGGTTTAATCCCCAGTACCACACACACACAAATAAATAAATAAAAATGCCCCTGGGTTCAATTCCTAGTACCAAAAAAAAAAAAAATGGATGGATCCAGTCCTTGATCCATCATTTTAGTCAAAAATCCAAGGGATTGGCCACAGGGGCCAAAAATCTAAACGTGCACAGCATTGCCAAGATTTAAAGATAATATTATTTCATTTGCAAGTGCCTGTGTTCAGTAAACCCCAAGAGTAAAATCATGTAAAGCAATATCTTACCTGAAGAGAAGGGAGGAGTGTTAATGCTTGCCACCCCCTTTCAACACAGGTAGGTGTTCCTCAACCAGGCCTAAGGACTAGCCAGCAGGGTTTTCTTGGTTTGTTTCCACTGTGAACAAGAAATAAGCAGGCTTGAAGTACAACCCAGTTGAATTATCAGTTGGAATAATTGCTTCTTGATTTCTTAAACTGGAACCTAGAGAGACCCTGTTTCAAAACAAAAAATAAAAAGGGCTGGGGGTGTCGCTCGGAGATACAATGACCCTGGGTTCAATCTCCAGTACCACAAATAATAGAATAAAATAAAATAGGGCTGGGGGTGTAGTTCGGAGGTAAAATGCCTCTGAGTTCGACCTCTAACAACAACAAAAAAAAGCCGCAGCTGTGTTCTATACTTTTCCTAAAGTCTAGGTCGGGATTGTTTAATAGAAATATAATAGAAGCCACATGCATTATAATTTTTCTAATAGCCATATTTTAAAAAGTAGAAAAATAATAGGCAAAATTAATTTTAGTAATATATTTTATTTAATTCATACCTAAATATCATTTCAACATGTAATTAGTGTAAAATTATTAATGAGATAGTATACATTTTTTATACTAAGTATTAGAAATCCAATGCATATTTTATACTTATAATACGTCTTAATTTGGGACTAGTCTCATTTCTTTTGAACCCAGAGGCATTTACCTCCAAACTATACCCTCAGCCCTTTTTATTTCTTATTTGGAAACAGGGTTTTGCTAGGTTGCTGAGAGCCTTCCTAAACTGCTGAGGCTGGCTTTGAACCTGTGATCCTCCTGTCTCGGCCTCCCAAGTACTGAGATTACAAGCCTGTGCCACCACACCTGGCTTTAACCTCATTTCAAGTGCTAAATAAGGTACATGTAGCTAGTAGCTAGCCCATTGAGCAGGGCAAGTCTAGATTCTGCAGATTGGAACCCTGAGGTGTCATTTAGCATTTTCTTTTTGTTTTTTCCTTATAAATTGGTAATGTGTATTTAAATTTTCTCTTTGTTTTTTTAAGCAGAATACATGAAACTAAACACATTTGATAAGTTCAAATTTAGAGAATTTTTTTTTGCAAGTGAAAATGCGAGTCACTTTAAGGATTGAAAGCCTTTTGTTTCTATTTTAGTGCCACTCCAGAGGAATATAATACAGTTGTACAGAAGCCAAGACAAATCTTATGTCAGTTCATTGACCGGATACTTACAGATGTAAATGTTGGTAAGAAACCAGTTATTTCTTTTATAAATTTCATGAATTGGATTGTTTTCTTTTCCATGGATACAACATTATACCAGCATTTTTCTTCAGGTAGTTTTAGTTATGTAGTTAATATTTGTGATAATTACTATTTTCAGGCAAGTCGTTATTCAGTATTGCTGAGTGCTTATGACATAATGTGATTTAGACTTTTAAAATAATACTGATTGGCCGGGCGTGGTGGCACACACTTGTAATCCCAGTAGTTGGGAGGCAGAAACCGGAGGATCCGGGTTCGCGGCCAGCCTCAGCTACTTAGTGAGGCCCTCCGCAACTTTGTGAGACCCGGTTTCAAAATAAAGTATAAAAAATAGGGCTGGGGATGTAGCTTGGAGGTAGAAAGCCCCTGGGTTCAATCCCCAATACCGCAATAAATAAATAAATAAATAAATAAAATAATTCTGTTTTCTTAGTAGTCATCTAGATTTTCTACTGCTTGCTATGAGGTCTTCTTTGGTATCAGATATTATATGTAAAACATGTTAGACCAAGTCCAAATATGTGGACCTTATTTTAGTGACATCTTGTGCTAATAGTAGAGATACAGCAGATGCCACAAAAAACTCTTTAAATAAGGGTTGCTGCCTTTGTCTATAAGAGGGGTAGAACTCTGAATTGTTGAATCATCTCTTGCCTGTGTCGCATCCGTCGTCTCTGTTGAAATTATATGGGGGTGTTAATGCAGAGTGGCATTTAGCTCTGGGCTTATAATTTTATTCCACATGTGGCATAGACAGGTTTTATGATTTATGATAACCGTTTAGCTTTTCTTTTTCAATCAGTAAAGTTTCGAGTTTCTGAAAAAGAACAAAAGACTATGAATACTTGCAAGAGTGTTTTCATATGACACTCCCTCTGTAGAAATTTGCATCTCCCCTCTGCTTGACCAACTCATCTAGAAATTCCCTTACAGTGTCTTCCCAGACATCTGCTTCCTCTTATTCTGAATTAATAACCTGTTGTACTATTAATTTGTTTGACACCCTCAACAGGTTGTGAGATTGTTGTAATCCTCATTTTTCCATGGTGCCTGGTATGTTGTAGGCCTGTCTTACATGTTTGCTGAATAGGATGTATGATAGGTGAATGCACATTATTATTCAACATTTTTAATTAGATAAGACTGTAGTGTTTAGCCCCATCCATGTAGCATGAGCACTGTGCTGGACATAATTCTGATCACCACAGTCCACTTTCTTAATGTAAGGTCTGCTGTTTAATTTGTCATGACTCTTTAAAATGAATCTTTTATTATTTTAGTTGCTCTAGAACTTGTAAAGAAAACTGACTCTCAGCCAACCTCCGTGATGTTGCTTGATTTCATCCAGCATATCATGAAATCTTCCCCACTTATGTTCGTAAATGTGAACGGAAGCCAGGGGCAGAATGAGGCCAAAGGCAGTTGTGTTGGTAAGTGCTGCTACTCACGATTGGTTTGCAGTCTGTTTCATGAGACCTGCCCTTTTCTGCTCTTCTGAAATAACACACATACACACAATTATACTTTTTTGAATCAGATTTGCTGTAAATTGAGGAAGCAAAGTGGTATTGGTTATTTTCATTTCATATAACCTTATTATTTCTTTTTATTATCTGTGCTAGATACTTAGAACAGAAGTAATCAAATTTGTTTATTTGCCATTGAACACTTTGGCACGGTTTTCTTTTCTCTGTTTTTAGTAATCTTTTTCTTTTAGATCAGAGATTGGCAAACTATAGTCCATAGGCTTGTTGCCTATTTTTATAAACAGTTTTATTAAGAAACTGCTGTGCCCATTCATTTACTTATTTTGTGTAATTACTAAAAAGGCCACTTGGGCATGGTGGCACACATTTATAGCCCCAGTACTTGGGAGGCTGAGACAGGAGGATTGTAGGTTTGCAGCCAGCCTTAGCAACTTAGACCCTGTTTCAAAATAAAAATATAAAATAGGGGTGGGGTGTAGCTCAGAGGTAGAATGCCCCTAGGTTCAATCCCCAGTAACACATACACACACAAAAAAATTTACTAATTGACTCTTTAAGAAAGAGCTTGCTGCTGGGCATGGTGGCACGTGTCTGTAATTCTAGTACTTGGGAGGCTGAGATAAGGATTACAGGTTTGAGGCCAGCCTCAGCAACTTAGGGAGACCCTGTTTCAAATATAAAATAAAAAAGGCTGAGGGTGTAGCTCAGAGGTAGAATGCCCCTAGGATCCATCCCCAATTACGTCCCCCTCCGTAAAAAAAAAAGAAAGAAAGAGCTTTTAGTATATTCTATATGTTGAAGTTTTTTGTTGTTGGTTTTTTGTTGTTGTTGTTGTTGTTGTTGTTGTTTTGGTTGTACTGGGGATGGAACCCAGGGGCTTTCTACCTCCGGGCTACACCCCCAGCTCCCCAGCCCTGCTTTATTTTTTATTTGGAAACAGGGTTTCGCTAAGTTGATGAGAGCCTCACTAAGTTGCTGAGGCTGTCCTGGAACTTGGCGCTCCTCCTGTCTCAGCCTCCCAAGTACTGGGATTACAGGCGTGCCCCACCGTGCCCGGCATGTTGGAGTATTTTAGAATTTTTTGCTAGCATTCAAGACTCAACTTTGATAGCATGTCCTCCAAAGAGTCTTTTCTGACCACTACTCCTGACTGCCTAGGACTGGATTGGTTACTGCTTCTTTCTGTTCTCTTAGTGATTTAGGCTTTTACTAAGTATTCTGCATTTTTTTCTATCATAGTGGTTATTAAACTGTATTATAATCACCTGCCTTTATTCTTTGCTACAATATTTTTTGAACTACAGGTCATAACTCAGTGGGCTATGAAATTATTTTAGGGAGTTATTAGCATTTAAAATAAGATGAAATAGACTAGAAAATATTGTAGTACATTGCATGTAATGAGTAAGTATTGTTTAAAGTTCATGAAACTTTTGTTTCATATATTTAAATAAAATAAATATGTAGTCAGGGGTGGTGGTGCACACCTGTAATCCCAGTACGTGGGAGGCTGAGAGAAGAGGATCACAGTTTTGAGGACAGCCTCAGCAATTTAGGGAGGCCCTCAGCAACCTAGCAAGTACTCTATATCAAAATAAAAAATAAAATAGGGCTGGAGGTGTAGCTCGGAGGTAGAGCGCTCCTGGGTTCAAGCCCTACTGCCTCACACACACACACAAAATGTATACTAGGTCATGATATAAAATGTATTTTTTATTTGCAGTCAGAAAGTTCAAGAAATTATACTATAGGATTCATGAGGACAGGACTGTGACTGATTTAGTCTAGTGCACCTGGGACAGTCAACATGCAACAATTTTGGGGGGGCAGTACTAGGGATGGAATCTAAGTTGCTCTACTACTGAGCTACACCCCCGGCTCTTTATTTATTTATTTATTTATTTTTTTATTTTTTTTGTGGTACCAGGGATTGAACGCAGGGGCGTTCTACCTTCGCGCTACGCCCCCGGCCCTATTTTTTTATACTTTATTTTGAAACCAGGTCTCACGAAGTTGCGGAGGGCCTCACTAGGTAAAGAGAGAGAGAGAGAGAGAGCGAGCGAGAGCTGAGGCTGGCCGCAAACCTGGATCCTCCAGTCTCCGCCTCCCAAGGTATTGGGATTACAAGCATGCGCCACCATGCCCGGCTTAGGCCTTTATTTATTTATTTATTTATTTTGCGGTACTGGGGATTGAACCCAGGGGCATTCTACCTCTGAGCTACACCCCCAGCCCTATTTTTTATTCTTTATTTTGAAACAGGGTCTCACTAAGTTGCGGAGGGTCTCACTAAGTAGATGAGGCTGGCCGCGAACCTGTGATCCTCCTGTCTAAGCCTCCCAAGTACTGGGATTACAAGCATGCGCCACCACGCCCGGCTCCTTTTTATTTTTTTATATTGAGACACGGTATCAATAAGTTGCCCAAACTGGCCTCAAACGTGTGTGTGTGTGTGTGTGTGTGTGTGTGT
>PVJS01032039.1:8314-23128 GCA_004027185.1 Glis glis | reverse complement strand
GGCTGGCTTTGAACCTGCAATCCTCCTGTCTCAGCCTCCCAAGTACTGGGATTACAAGCTTGCGCCACCACGCCCGGCTCTACTTTTTTGTTTGTTTGGGTTTTTTTTGTTTGCGGTACCGGGGATTGAATGCAGGGGCGTTCTACCTCTGCGCTACACCCCCGGCCCTATTTTTTTTTATGCTTTATTTTTGAAACCGGGTCTCACGAAGTTGTGGAGGGCCTCACTAGGTAGAGAGAGAGAGAGAGAGAGAGAGAGAAAGGAGAGAGAGATCGATCGATCGATCCATCGATCGATCGATCGATCGTGCGCGCACGCATGCGCGCTGAGGTTGGCCGCGAACCCGGATCCTCCGGTCTCCACCTCCCAAAGTTGGGATTACAAGCATGCGCCACCACACCTGGCTCCGGCTCTACTTTTTTTATGATAGATATTCTAACTGGGGTGAGATGGTATTGATGAGGTAGAATAGAAAAGATAGAAATATTAGGCAGAAAGGAGACATTGGGAAAATAGAGATTTAAGATTTCGAAAGTTCATAATCTAACTCCACCCTATGGGATGTGTCCAGTCAGGCAGAAGCCTTAATGAGTCCACACCCTTAATCACAATGGCTCCTCTCCACACCTGAGATGCTTAATGTAAATAGGGTGGGTAAAGAGGACAAAGGCCAGACCCCCACTGCCTATCTGTTGCCAGGGAAACAGGACTAAGAGGAAGTCCTGCCCTCTACTGTGCGACCCTACCTACCCCCTCCTATAAAAGAACTGCGAAAGCACGCGGATGCTCGCTTGGATGGATGGATGGATGCGCGCAGAGAGACTTGCTCTCTCTTCTTGAGATGATCCTCAACCTGTATCCCCACACCTTTCTTAGATGACCCCCAACCTGTATCCCCACACCTTTCTTAGATGACCCCCAACCTGTATCCCCACACCTTTCTTAGATGACCCCCAACCTGTATCCCCACACCTTTCTTAGATGATCTCCAACCTGTATCCCCACACCTTTCTTAGATGACCCCCAACCTGTATCCCCACCTTTTTAAGTTAATTAAAATCTTTGCCTTTTTCTGATGGCACGTGTTGAAATTCTTATTCATCATGGAAGCCAAGGACCCCTCAGAGTTAGCTGTTTCCCCATGACAGTATCTCGTTGTGATATACCCCCAGCCACATTTTATTTTTTATTTTGAAACAGGGTCTTGCTAAGTTGCTGAGGCTGGCCTCGAGCCCGTGATCCTCCTGTCTCAGCCTCCCAAGTACTGGGATTATAGGTGTGCACTGCCACACCTGGGCTGGTGAAAGATAACTTATACAGACCAGTGTTTGCCTATATTACAGCAACCCAGACTTGTAACACAGCCCCACCCAGCTACAAAGGAGAAGGGAAACATCCTCTTCCTGTGTGCCTGAAGGAAATGCAGGCACCACACACCCCGTGGGTGACCAAGCCATTCCATTCTTCTTCCCACACACAGACACACAGCTCAGTCACCGCAGCCAGGTGTCTGCACCACACACAGCCCCCTCCCTCAGGACCTGACCTCAGTCCTATTGTTGTGCCCAGCACTGAGCTACTGGGAGGTGTTCTCTGCCTCTACCCCACACCCAGCATCTGGAGCGAGGTAGAAACAATACAATTCCCATTGATAAACAGGAAAAAAAACCTGGCTCTGGAAGTGACCAGCTCTTTCCTGTGAGGGGGCACTGGAGGGTACCCAGCCCTGGCTAGCCCATGACCTGACCCCCAAAGGAGCTCATGCCCCTTTTCCTCCACGGCCTCTGGCTTCACCTTGAGAAGATTGACCTCTTCCATCTTCGATGGCTGTGGCTGCCCCCAAATGCCTCTGGCCAGCTGAGACTACGTCACACATGCTCACTACCGGGCAGAGGGATTTTGCTTTGGTGGCTTGGGTCTCAGGTCTGCCCTAGATGATCTCACCTGAGGCCTCTCCGGGTGACTCCACCCTCCACAGCTCCTTCGGCTGTTCCCATTTCAGTCCGAGGAGCCCCTCCCCTACCCATGAAGAAGCAGAAAGTGCAGTAGCTGGCCGGACAGTTGCAAGCACGAGCCCCCTATTTTAAGCAGCCTTCCCTGCGCCTTTATCGGAAGAGTCCGTGTATCGCTTCCCCTCATACTGCAGCGTGAGTCCTCATCAAGCTCATCACAGAGAGCCGCGTTTCACCTAGTGGTGATTTCTACCCGAACCGAGCAAAAGGACCCTCACTCAGTCCGGCTTCCCCACCACCGGCCGCGGGACGGCTCCTGCAGACCCCAGCAGGTGCCATGCTTGTACTACAGCGCTCTTGCAAGAGCTGGGACAACAGCGCACACTCATGGAGGAGCCAGGTCCCAAGCAAGGGACTGTAGGCATGGCGTTGCCGCGTGCTGCTCAGTCCCTATCGAGGGCTTGTAAACGTGTGTCCTGCTGCCCCCGCACAGCTAAGTAGGTCACCTGGCGTGCTAATGAGCCCTTGGGAGCCGTGTCATCCATCCAGCCATGTAGCCACGTCCAGAAACTCCAAAGGGACCTCCTTCCTGGACACCTAATGCAACTACAAAAAGCCAGGCCTGGTTTGAGGTGTAGCTAGAATTCCTGCCCTCCACCCCACCACCGCCTCACGGGCAAGTCCCCAGAGGGGTGCCTTGGGTCTCTTCCAATCTCCACTGAACAACCATCTCCAAATGTAGACTCAGGGAGTAGAAAGGGCAACTTGTCCAAGTGGACCAAAGTTGGGAGAGTATTTAATCATCAGAGGGGAGCAGCTCCTAAAGGCCAGACGTTTTGCCTGCAGGGAGCACACAGCATTCCAGGAGGCTCCAGAGCTTTCTGGAAAGGTTTTGCTGCAAACACCCCTTGGGGAGTGAGCAGAACTTTGAATTTGCTGGCTGGTCAGAAGTGCCCTTCCTCCGGCTCCCCCAGGAGTGCTTGCCTTGTTTTGTCTTTTCATTCAACACTGGAGGGATCCAGCTGTCATTTGAAGTTGGAGTCTTTCACTGAAAAGGAAACAATCCATTTATTTTCTCCCCTTCCCCCCTGTTCACCTTAGAAACCTGGAAACTCTCCAGATAGTAGCCACCATAAAAGCACTCCTAATCTCACTAATGATAACAAGAATAAGAAACATCAAAGCGTAGCAGTTGTCTTGGTCTTAAGGTTGTTAAGATATGCTTGGGCTGGATATCCTGAGAAACCAGGACTCTTGTGTTTTGACAACAACCCAGAAGTCTCCTCTCTGGGCAGTTACTGTATCACCAGATTCCTATCACCCAAGAGAGGATTATCATTTCCTGGGATAACAGGGCCCCTGCTATTTGCTCTCCTTAGGCTCTCTTTGTAGAGTCTTAAGCAAGGGGGAAGTGAGCATACTTGTTTGGTAGTACTGGGGGGTTGAACCCAGGGGTGTTCTACCTCTGAGCTACATCCCTAGCCCTATTTATTTATTTATTTATTCATTTATTTATTTTATTTTTGTGGTACAGGGGGTTGAACCCAGGGGCATTCTACCTCTGAGCTATACCCCCAGCCCTATTTTTTATTCTTTATTTTGAAACAAGGTCTCACTAAGTTGTGGAGGGCCTCACTAAATAACTAAGGCTGGACACAAACCTGCAATCCTTCTGTCTCAGCCTCCCAAGTACTGGGATTACAAGCGTGCGCCACCACACCTGGCTTATTTTTTTATTTTTTAATTTAATTTAATTTAATTTAATTTAATTTTTGGTACTGGGGATTGAACCCAGGGGCACTCTACCTCCAAGCTACACCCCCAACCCTATTTTTTATTCTTTATTTTGAAACAGGGTCTCACTAAGTTGCGGAGGGCCTCACTAAGTAGCTGAGGCCAGCCGCAAACCTGGATCCTCCAGTCTCAGCCTCCGAAGTTCTGGGATTACAAGTGTGTGCCACCATGCCCGGCTTATTTTTTATTTTGAGACAGGGTATTGCTAAATTGCTGAGACTGGTCTCCAATCTGCAATCTTCCTGCCTCAGCCTCCCAAATAGCTGGGATTATCAGCAGGCACCACTGTGCCCAGTTAGGGTGAGGGCATTTTGAGGGTCTCCATAATGACTGATAACTGCAGCAGATACTGCCCAGGGTGCAGAGGGGTCTGCAGACTGGTGGGCAGGGCCTGTCCTCAGCGAGTCTCTGCTTCTCCCTGGCGGTCCTCCAATGGTGTTCCCTCTGCTTCTCTCTGCTGCCCAATCCTGCGACCTCAGGCTGTGGCACAGGGCTCTCTGTGCAGACCTCTGCAAACCATGCCCTCAGATTCCCCGTCACTAGGAACTGCCTCATTCTCTTGGTAATTCATAGTTCTCATTCCAAGAGAGGGACCCGCACGGATTCTTGTAGTTGTTTGCTAGGGCTGCCATGGCAAAGTTCCACCAACAGAATGGTTGAAATAACACAAATGCATTGTCCGGGAGCTTCGGAGGCTGGGACCTTCAAGATCAAAGTGACGCAGGGTTGGCTCCTCCTACGACCTGTCCCCTTGCTTCTGCTGGTTGCTGGCAGTCTTTGGTGCTCCTTTGCTCGTGAATGCACAACCTTGACCTCTGGCTTCTGCACATGTCGTTTTCCCAGTGTCTCTGGCTCCATGTCCAAATCCTCCCCTTTTTTTGCGGTACTAGGGATTGAACCCAGGGGCGTTCTACCTCTGAGCTACACCCCCAGCCCTATTTTTTATTCTTTATTTTGAAACAGGGTCTCACTAAGTTGCGGAGACCTCACTAAGCAGCTGAGGCTGGCCGCGAACCTGGATCCTCCAGTCTCAGCCTCCCAAGTACTGGGATTACAAGCGTGTGCTACCACACCGGCTCAAATTTTCCCTTTTATAAGGACTGCAGTTGTATTGGATTCGGGGTCTGCCCTGCTCCAATGTGAGCTCACCTTAACCTAATTACATCTGCAATGACTCTATTTCCAAATAAAGTCATACCTAAGGTATTGAGGGTTAGGATACTAGATATGAATTTGGGGGATACAATTCAACCCACAATAGTTCTTCTGAGCTTTTGGAAGCAGGCCACATCACAGGTGGGTGGCTGCATCCATTTCCTAGTACTGCCAGAACAAATTTCTAGAAACTCGTGGCTTCAAACAACAACCATTGTATAGCCCTCTAGTTTTGGAAGCTAGAAGTCCAAAATCGAGGTGTCCACGAGGCCATACTCCCTCTCAAAGCTGTAGGGGAATCTTTCCTATCTCCAAATAAAGTCCTGTTCACGGGTTTTGGGAGTTACCTCTTCCAACATATCTTCAGGGGGAAGAGGGACACAATTCAACCCATTCCAGTGACGGTCTTGAGGTTGGCTGCTTCTGTTCCAAACAGATGTCAGGAGCGACCCTTGGGTGACGCACCATGGCTAAAAGTGGGGACAGCCTGCTTCACTCCCCAAAGGCGAGGACCTAAGAGACCCCACAAAGATGTCTTACCATACCTGGCTTCAAATACGCTTCCTCCAACACGATCCGACCAATGAAGTGCAAGGCTTGAAACCCTTTCATTTCATTCAAAGCCACATCCAGTTCTTACCCAGAAACCAGAGAGTAGGGCCATTTCAGAAACCATGTGTTCATCCAGAATCTCTCTCCTGGAGAAAGTTGAGATTGCTTCTAGATATTTCCTCTCCCTTCTGCAGTCCTTGTAGTAAATGGCTAATGTAACCACAGCCCCATATAGATTCTATGTAACAGTGGAACAAGAATGGAATTTCTACGTGAGCAGGTGGACAGCCACCCCCTCTTGGCTCCTGGACCCACAATTCCAGTGATGGCAAGGACAGCATCATTATTGGTGACTTGTCTCCAATCTGTCTGAACCCTGCAGATACCATCCTAGCCTCAGTGTGGGGACTCCGCCATTAGACTGACCACCTGTGGGTGGCTGGAGAATCTTAGAGTCCCCATATGACCTCACTTCTCTGCCCTAAATGAGTTCTCTGGTTGCTGAATCTGACTTTGGGAGCATCTACCTACGGGGAGATCACGCCACATTACAGCTGGTGCCCATGTCACAGGAGAACTACTGTGCTTTCCAGCTCTGTTCTAAGGCCTCAGCCCTGAGGATCAGCAGCCCCTAAAACCTTTGTTGTTGTTGTTGTTATTTTAGTACTGGGGATTGAATCCAGGGGCATTCTACCTCCAAGCTACACTCCTAGCCCTTTTAATTTTATTATTGTTATTATTATTATTATTAATTTTGCAGTATTGGGGATTGAATCCAAGGGAATTCTACCTCTGAGCTATATCCCAGCCCTATTTTTTATTCTTTATTTTGAAACAGGGTCTCACTAAGTTGCAGAAGCCTCACTAATTAGCTGAGGCTGGCTACAAACCTGCGATCCTCCAGTCTCAGCCTCCCAAGTACTGGGATTACAAGCATGCGCCACCACACCCGGCTTTATTTTTTATTTTGAAATAGGGTCTCATTAAGTTGCTGAGAATCTAAGTTGCTGAGGGTCTTGCTAAGTTGCTAAGGCTGGCCTCAAACCTGCAATCCTCCTGTGTCAGCCTCCCAAGTACTGGGATTACAGGCATGTGCCACCCCATCCAGCCTGAAATCTTTGTTCAGTGTGACATATCCCTTTATATTAGTCTGGGGACTTTTATGATGAAACAGCTCCTGCAGAACCTCCGGGGGCTGCCCATCAATCCCCACCCCGGGGTCTCTCGGCTTATAGCAAATGATTTTGCATCTCCACGCCTCTGGATTGCCATACCCTTTGGAAAGGCAGCTCTTAAAAGCAACGACCGCACCCCCAAGACCAAAGTGATAAGACTTCATTGCCTGGCAGTAACAGGCTGGCCTCCCTGTTGGTGGGGTCAGGGCACCCATGGGTGCCTGGAAGCTGACGCTTGCCCCCTTCATCTGATACTGACCTTGTTGCATGATTGTGGACTGTGTGGCTTCATCACAGAAGTTATAGGTGGGGCAGGCATTGTGGACACACACTGCAGACTATCATTATGTTATATGGAATCCAGTGACATTTAAAAATAAACTCATCCGCTTGGGCAAGCTGCCAATAGGCCGACATCTCCACGCACAATGCCACCCACCCCCCCTGAGGGCTCCTTGAGGCACACACTCTGCTCCCCAACCAAGATCTCACTCGATCCTCCAAACCATCTTCCAGGCTGGTTTTAGGAGCCTCCCCTAACAGCTGGGGAAATTGAGGCAGAGGCCATTTAACCCATTTGTTCAGGGTTCCAGGGCAAGACTGAGAACCTTCCTCTCCTGCCTTCTATCCCTATGCTGGGCCTTTTGTTTGATGTTAACAGCCCTCTACAGTTTTAGCAGGGCCTTGTGTCTGTGAGTGTTATTTGTCAAGGAAGGGAGGACAACATTAATAAAAGCCTAAGAAGGTCACCCTACTTAATCCTCCGGGTCCCCTGGCTTCCCATGTCTTTTCTTCCTCGTTGACTGTATTAGAAATTCACTTTGCTTTCTTCTGTGCTTGTTACCCATCCTTCTGGGCTGGGGGAGAAGGAATAATTAACTCGCTGGCTCTGTCTCCAGCACTCTGTGTCCTCCCCGTCTCTCTCCCCCAGAGATCAAACTCTTTCATCCTTCTTCCTAGTTCCCTTTGATGCGCGCTTCGGCAGGGGAGGCTGTGCTTGTCAGCTGCCGTTCTGAAGACTCGGAGGTCGTTCCAGTCCTGGCTTCTTTCTGTGCAAAGGCTGACTGTGGCGGGAGGCACCCCCAGTCTCCCCCTCCTCCTCCAGCTTGTTTGTGTTTGCATAATCTGTTTTCAGCAGCCATTGTCCTATATATGAAAATATGAAACCTTATTTTGACAGCTGGCAGTGTCTTTGATATCGGAAGATCTCATTTGGAGAAGAGGGGCGTGCGGTGGAGCAGAAGCAGCTGTTCTGCGCCGCAGTGGCAGTGAGCGCAGATGTGGGGTGCTGAGGGCAGGACTTGGGCTTGGGTGGGCTTGTGTGTTTCCGCTTTGTGCGTTGCCAAGTCGTCTGCACTGGATATCCTTAAGCTGCAGGCACCGTGCTCTGTTTAGTTAGGACCAGGAGTTCTCCGCATCTGAAAACAGGAGGCAGAAGAAGCAAAGGGATGTGGGAAGGAAGAAGGAAGGAGAGCGGGAGAGGCGCCCAAAGGTGGCATAAGAGCCAAGTGGAAGGGCATGCATGCGGGAGAGAACTCCCTGGAAAAAAACAAAATGAGGAGGTGCCAACAGTGCTCGGTGGAGGGGCTGAGTCGGGCTCTTCCTGAGATCTGGAAATCCTCCAGCCACTGTCGCTGATCAGAGTCACAAGGGACAGGAGCCAGCTGTGGTGGCTCATACCTGAAGTCCCAGGTACTTGGGAGACTGAGGCAGGAGGTTCACTGGAGCCCACCAGTTTAAGACCAGCCTGGGCAACATGGTGAGACCCTGGCTCAAAAAATTAAAATAAAGAAGAAAAAAAGAAAGAAAAGAAAAGACAAAAAAAAAAAAAAGAATAGAGTAGTGACCGCTGCCTTAGCGCAGGGCATTCCCAGTTCACCACTCAACTTTTACAGATCAGGCCCTCCCTGGGCCGACTCCCGCTCCCCAGTAGCCGAGTGAGGCTCCCGGCAGCTGGCGATGGTGAGATGTAATGGCAGCGCCAGTGGACGACTTGGCGGCTGCCTGTCCACGAGCAAACAGCCGTGGGAAAAGTGACACGCTCTTTCCTGGGGCTTCCAGGACAGCCGGTGAGTGGCCCATGACACTAAGGTGTTGCTCATCTCAGGATGGCTGGGCTGCAGCTGCCCCGGCTCACACTCTTGCCTCAGCTGTAGGGTCAGCTCAGGCCACGCCTTCCACCCTAGCACGTGTGCACACATGCACACACACACATACACACACACACCCCTCTGCCTCCCTCCTTCTATTCTCAGTTTCCTGTTCCGGGTGCTCCTTGTCACCACCACCACCTGGAGCCCCTGTCTCAGCCTCCCACATACTGGGATTACAGGCATGTGCCACTGCACCCAGCTCAAAGTATTTTTAATTAATGTTTTTCAATGATGTAGCATTAGTTATTCCTCATTGTTTATTATAAAATAGTACTATTGTGGATTCTTTAAAATAAAATCATTTCTCTCTCTCTGTTTTTTTTTTAATTGGTACAGGAGCTTGAATCCAGGGGCATTCTACCTACATGTTCCCCCCAGCCCTTTTTTATTTTTTATTTTGAAACAAGGTCTCGCTAAGTTATCACCCACTGGCCTCAAACTTGAGATCCTCTTGTCTCAGCCTCTCCAGTCCTGGGATTAGAGGCCTGCACCACCACCTGCCAAATTGTTTCCATTTTGAGCTACTGTTTCCTAAAGTAAAACTACTGGCTCCAAGGATATAAAGGGTTTGATACTTTCTACATTTTGCCAGATTCCTTTTTTATAAGAGTCAGCCTATTTTTAGTACCACTAGCAATATATAAATAACCAGTTTCCCTTCAGGGCTCACAGAAAATTTTCCCTTTTTCTTTTTTTAGTTTAGTCGATATGCAATATTAAAGAAGTGTGTGTGTGGGTGTGGGTGTGTGTCTGTGCATGTGCATGCATGTGTGCACTGGGGATTGAACTCAGGACTGTGAACATGCTAAGCATGCCCTCCACCACTGAGCTACAACCCCAGCTCCTAAAAAGTTGTTTTATTTATTTGTTTGTTTATATGTATTGCAGGGCTTAAACCCAGGGCTTCACACATGCTATGCAAGTACTCTACCACTGAGCTACAACTCCAGTCCTTTTTATTTTGAGACAGGTGTCTCTAACTTGCCCAGGCTGACCTTGAACTTGCAATCCTCCTGCCTTAGCCTCACAATTCACTGGAAGTATAGGTGTGCATCTGGCAAAAAAATGTTTTAAATTAGCAGGGCATGGTGGTGCACGCCTGTAATCCCAGTACTTGGGAGGCTGAGACAGGAGGATTGCAAGCTCAAGGCCAGCTTCAGCAACTTAGTGAGACCCTCTGCAATAGTGTTATAGGTCTAGCTCAGAGGTAGAATGCTCCTGGGTTCAATCCTCAGTACAAAAAAATTGCTTTAAATTTATATTTCAGAAGCTGAAATGAGGGTAAAGGCTGTGCCCCTGATGTCACCTCAAAATGTTGGAGCCTCTTCACCCTGACAGATGTCTTGCACACACGTTTGAACCCAAGGAAGGAAATTTCTTCAAGACGCAAGCCCAGAGAGTCAGTTCATAAATTCATGTGACTGCTCAAAAGAGGTGTGTGGTTGGCCAACAGTAGGTCACAGTAACCATGAGTTCAGGACCATCAACGGGCAGACAGTCCCTAAGAAGGTGCTGAATTTCACACACCTTGCGAGGATTAAGGAGAGTGTGACCTTTAAGCCTCCCTCCTCTGAAGCGCTGTAGCATCTACACAGACCTCCTATAGAGCTTGCCGTACTCTGCCCTCCGTTCTAAGAATGGCAACTCCATGTCCTAAATCCACTCACATTTCAAACATGTGGCCCAGTTGTCCCCATAAAGCACACCCTTTCTTTGGAGACCATGTGTCCCAAATTTGGACTTAGAAAATGTGGCCACTACTATTTTGGTAGATCAGTATCACACGCCATTAGAATGCAAGCCTATTACGAGTAAGGACTCTGTCTTAGTCATCATCCCAAACCTGTACCATCTCTTCTCTACTACCTACACCAGTCCTTAATTATAAAGTGGGTTCTACTTGCTCCCTTGTCACTTAAAGAGCTGCTATTCTTTGAAAATACGGGTCCTAAAATAGCACGCATTGCTTTTCTCTCATCCAAGTTTGTGTGTTGTACGTGTGTGAAGCTGGGTTCCAAAAATATAATTTTCCTTAATGTTTTAGATGCAACAATATAGAAGCTAAAGGCAGTAACACATCCAGCAAGCAGTGCCTGTCAAATGAATTCTTGTGACTGCTTCCTGCTGACAACTGAAGGGTGGTATTTGAAAGGCACCAATTCCCAGCTTTCGCTTAGTATACCAATGAAAGTTGGCATGGCCACGAAAGATATCAGCTGTCAGTGTCAGTCACAGAAAGAGCTTTCAATGCAGTGCTATGAATGCCTAGCTTTCAATAAATATCATGAAGATGAAAATAGTAAAAATAGTGCAGATGCTTCTAGGAATTACTTGCTAGTCCCGTATATCCATACAGCAAATCCTTTAAGGCATCAGAAGAGGAATTCTGGCAAATGTTTTGATTCTAAATTCTTCACATTCCACCGACTTTATCACATACTCCAGCTCTTAACATTTTCTTCCAGATTCTTCTTCCTTCTGCTCTTCATACTCTCCGGGAGCCAGTCTCATTGTGTTGGCCCAGTCTTCAGTGTGCAAGGAGACCATAGCCATCCTTAGCCTAGAGCTCTAAATCCAGCTTTTGCCACTAGACCAAAGCATCTACGTGGGTTAGGTCAGGGCGGGATGAAGGGGATATCTTACTTAAATAATAGTAATTTGCAAGTGGCAGGAATTGTGTGTGTGTGTGTGTGTGTGTGTGTGTGTGTGTGTGTGTACTGCGGATTGAACCCAAGGGTATTCTACCCCTGAGCTATACCCCCAGTCCAATTTTTTTATTTTTTATTTTTGTGGTACTGGGGATGGAACCCAGGGGCATTCTATCTCTGAGCTACACCCACAGCCCTATTTTATTCTTTTTATTTTGAAACAGGATCTTACTAAGTTGCCGAGGCTGGCCTTGAACCTGTGATCCTCCTTTTTCAGCCCCCAAGTACTAGGATTATAGGCATGTACCATCACACCTGGCTAGGAATTGTCTTTCATGATCCATTAGGATTTTAAATTGTCCACCCAAGTCAGGCATGGTGGTACATGCCTGTAATTCCAGTACCTGGGACACTGAGACAGGAGGATCGCAGGTTCCAAGACAGCCTCAGCAAGTAGTGAGACTCTCGTCAACCTAGCAAGACCCTGTTTCCAAATAAGAAATAAAATTGGGCTGTGGGTATAGCCTGGAGGTAGAAGGCCCCTGGGTTCCACCCTCAGTACCACACACACACACAAAATTGTCCACCCAAGTATTTGAATCACAAATTTAGTGCAAATGAGGAAGTATCCTTTGGAAGGTAAACATCCAGCCAGGCGTGGTGACCTGTAATCTCTGTACTTGAGAGGCTGAGATAGGAGGAGGATTGCAGGTTCAAGGATAGCCTCATCAAGCTAGTGAGACCCTGTTTCAAAAAAAGGGGGGATGGCTGGGGTGTATCTCGGTGATAGAATGCCCCTGGGTTCAATCTCCAGTCAAACACACACACACACTCATCAACTCGTCAGTCCCATCTGCAGGTTCCTGGGACAGCTGGTGTGAATCTAGGCTAGTACAGGGCATCTTCCATATCCCTGACTCCAATCACACCTGGCCCCAACCCGGAGCCTTCTAAATCCAGAAAACTCGGCATTTCATAGCTTTCTTCTGCTGCCCACTAGTCAACCTTTCTTGCTTGCACGAAGGCTACAGAGCTGCAGATCAGCCAGTGAGGATCTATTTTGTCCTCCTTCCCAGCCTTCCCCTGGACATGAGCTCCAGACCCGATGCTTAGCAGAACAGAGAGGCTGGGAACTCTCTCAGTGCTAACTTGTAGCTGCTGCTCCCTGAGGCCAAAGACAAAGCAGGTGAGGAACTCCACGAGTGTTGGAGGATGGACTTAGAAGGTCCAAAGAGGGCCTGCCAGACATCTGTCTCTACATGGCAGAACCCCAGCTTGCTATCATGATCAGGAAAAGCAAGGCTCCAGGGACCAAGCAAGATGAGAGAAACAGCTTCTACACCAGACAGGATTGCTGGTAAAAGTAAGTAGACATGCCCGAGACAGCAGCTTGGTTCTGGACACTGGGTGAGGGGTGAGAGCTCTTCTGTGACCTAGCGCTCTCCACTGGGAGACCCGGGCCCGGCTATAGTTCATTCATTCATTATATGGACTGAGTGCCTCTCATAGCAGGCCCGTGTTCTAGGGGCTAAGAACCCAGTAGTGGGTGAAACAAGAGGCACATGTTTAGCCTGACCAAGGCCCCGGGTTCGATCCCCAGTACCACCAGAAAAACAGACTGGAAATTTAAAATAAATACATAGAAGGAAATTCCTTTTGACACATGCTCTAACATGGGTGGATATTGAAGACCTCGTGCTTGCCATTATTCTGTAAAATAACTTGAGCCTGCTAAGATGAGAGAAAAAAAAATAACAGATGCTGTCTTTGTATTAGCTGCATGATTTTGACCAGTTGGCCTTATATATTTGGGTCAAATTTCTAGAAGTTTGTTTACTTGCATTTGACACAGGAATTGTGCATCCTAACCTCTCAGTTGAACCTTTCTAATTGGCATTCATGTGTGGTCCCTTGCTTCCTGTTGACATTATCCTTAAGCTGCCCCAAGTTTAGTCTCTTTTTTGCCTGTACTGGAGCATAAATAGAATATTTAAAAAGTTAAGATTTTCACTCAGAGCAAACCAATAAGAGAAAGTTCCTTTATATGCATTGTGTATTACTGTGGTTTTTATTGATTTTTTTTTTTTTTTGGTACTGGGGATTGAACCAGGGGCATTCTACCTCTGATCTCCATCCCTAGCCCTATTTTTATTCTTTATTTTAAAAGAGAGTCTCACTAATAGCTGAGGCTGGCCGCGAACCTGCGATCCTCTTGTCTCAGCCTCCCAGGTACGGGGATTACAAGCGTGTGCCACCACATCGTGTTTTGATTTTTTGTGTGTGTGTGTGTGGTATTGGGGATGGAACCCAGGGACATTCTACCTCTGAGCTCCACCCCCAGCCCTATTTTTTATTCTTTATTTGGAAACAGGGTCTCACTAAGTTGCAGAGGGCCTCACTAAGTAACTGAGGCTGGGTGCAATCCCAGATCCTCCTGTCTTAGCCTCCCAAATACTGGGAATAAAAGTGTGCGCCACCACATCCAGCTAATGTTTTGATTTTTAAAGGTGTTGTAATCTTTTACAACCTCAAAGTAGACTGGGGAAAAATTATTCTGCTCAGAAATGTTTAATCATTGTTTTATATCCTGTGGGCAGATTTTAAAAAATCATTATTTTTCATAAAATGAAATGTCCTACTTTTTAAAAAGAAGTCATTATGCTAAGTGAAATAAGCCAGTCACAAAAGGACAATATGATTCCACCTACATGAGGTACCAAAAGTAGTCAATTTCTCAGAACAAAACTAGAATGGAGGCTGTTGCCAGGGTCTGGGACAACAGGGAAAAGGGGAGTTATTTAATAGGCACAGAATCTCAGATTTGTAAGATGAAAAAGTTAGGGAGGTTGGTTGCAGAATAACATAAATATATTTAACATCCTGAACCGAATGGGGAGCGCTTGTTTAATGGGCACAGACTTTCAGTTTGGGAAGCCAATGGATGGGGTTAATGGCCCCACAATGACAACAGTGTACTTAATGCCACATAATGATGTGCTTAAAATGGTTAAAAATGGTAAATTTTATGTTATGTGTATTTGACCACAATAGAAAAAAAAAACATTTAAAAAATCACATATCACTGAGTGTGGTGGTGCACACTTGTAATCCCAGTACTTGGGAGGCTGAGACCAGAGGATCCGGGTTTGCAGCCAGCCTCAGCTACTTAGTGAGGCCCTGTTTCCAAAGTAAGAATCAAAAATAGGGCTGGGGGTGGAGCTCAGAGGTAGAATGCCCCTGGGTTCAATTCCTAGCACCACACACACACACACACACACACACACACACAAACACACACACAAATCATATATCAAGTAAGTTTCCTTCAAACTCTCTCTTAGTTTCCTTCAAACATCTTCCCCACCTGGCATGTCAACTCCTTGAG
>PVJS01032038.1:0-23031 GCA_004027185.1 Glis glis | reverse complement strand
ATGTACATACACAAACCTATAAGACTCAATCACTATCTGGAGCATGAAAGGGAGGGAAGGGGGAGGGAATAGGGTGGGATTGGAGGGAGGGCTAAATGTGCAATGTGTGCATGTATGATGTTCAAACCCTGACATATATCAAAATGTATAATTATAATTTACAATGCACCAATAAATGAACATAAAAAGTTAAAAAAAAATTGGACTTGAACTGCTCCAACCCTTTCTTTGTTCCTATGCAAAACTTTTTAATTCCTTCAGTCATTTTCCTTCCTTTTACAGCACAATCTCTCTGGGTCCCAGCTTTATCCATGCCTTTCTAGCCAAAATTCAAATCTATAAAGTCTTTCTGCTTTACTTTCCTCACCTGAAAATCAGTGTACAATTCTCTGACCTCGCACCTCAACATCCATAATGCAGTTTGGATATTTTTCAGTTTTGAGATTTTCTCCACCAGTTTATTAATCAGTCAATACTCTTAAAATCCAGACTCACACAAAGTTTCAGGACATGGGCAAAATGCCTATAAGTTCTTTGCCACAGTGTAACACATGTAGTCTCTACACCATTTCCCTTCAAAATCTGCTGAGCACAGTCTACTGTCCAACTTTTTAGCCACATTCAGACCCTTCCAATTTCCTCTCCTAAAACAGTTCAAAAGATTCAAAATATGTATGGACAAACTTAAATATAGCTGGGAACACACTCATCTGGTACAAAAATCTATCTTAGTGCCAGTCTCATTCAAGCCCATTGCAAGTACTCATATCTGTTACCAGTTGCTAGCGCTCTCTCTCTCTCTCTCTCTCTCTCTCTCTCTCTCTCTCTGTCTGTCTCTCACTGCATTCTGGCTGCCTTGAGGAGCTTTTCTCCACCATACCTAGTCACCATGAAGCTGCTCCAAAGCTGTTGTTCAAGACTGCTCTCCTATTCTCATTCCTACTTTGCAGAGCAGGAAGATTGGGGTGGAGGTGCAGGAAGGGGCTGCCCATACTGCTGCTTGCCAGGAGGAGGCTGTTCTAGACAGGGGGTTGGGGTGTGACCCAGGGCACTCACCCAACATGCACTAGGGTCCTAGGCTTCATCCCCTGCACTGAAAAAAAAAGGAGAGAATGAAGGAGAGAGGAAAGAGAGAAAACATGCAAAAGGGTAAAAACAAAAACAACCCTACAGATACACAAGTACAGAGCAGCAGCAAAAAACAAAGAAATATATAGAACATAAAAGCAAAGAGGAAAAAATGAACAATAAACATCTCTTGCACTTGGCCTCCTCTGCCCTCTTGGGTCTGCATGGATGCTTTCAGCTGTTTAAGGTCCACTTATTTCAGTAGGTTCCTGAGCACATTCCAAGCATTCCTGCTGGCTCAGAAACCTGTAACAGAGACACTAGTCTGCAGCCCCAGTGCTATGATCTCCTGCAGCAAGACCCTGGCCAGGTGTCTCTCTTTGTGTGGGCCCTGAGCACCGGGCCCAGGAGCTGGGTCTGTCCCAAATCAAGAGCGGGGACTCTGCACTCTCCACAGAGAAAGCTGTGCATCTTTCAGGCTTGGTGTTTTCCTCAGAGTTCTGTATGTGGCATGCAGCCACAGTCTTCATGGATTCCCACACCCTTTTTATGGTGTTTTTTCATTTACCCTGCGTGGAGTCTGCACTCATCTCCATGGGGTTCACTCACTCACCTCTGCTGCGGGGTGCATGGTGGGATAGGGATAGGGACAGGATGGTGGATTTTGTAATACTTCTCTGCTCTGTCCTCGCTGGACTGTGTGATTCTGTGGCAGATGTCTTTAGTGTCTGTGAAGTAGGTCTCAGGTTCCTGGATATAAGATTTTTCAGGATTTCCAAAGTTCCTGTTGGTCCACGGTGCAGACTATTTTTCTCAAGTCTTTGCTTATTCATGGATTAGTTGCTTTTTTTACTTTTTTCAGTCTTGGTGTTTAAAAGCGGCCTTGTAAACATTATTGAGATTCACTGTCTTTGGTTCCCACCTCTCATGAGGGTAGTATGGGATGTGGGATGCTGCTCAATTCAGAGTTCCCCAAGATGAGTTAGAGACAAGTTCTCCTAAAGGTCCTTACTTCATCGCCATCTTCCTCCCTCCTGGTTTCAATTTTTAACACTCATCTTTTTTATTTCCAGTTTACATCAAGGAAGCACAGAAACCATCAGAATTTTGTCTTAGGCAGCTTATAGCACAGGTATTGAATAAATAATTTACTGAGTGGAGCAATGGATGAGTGCTTTCCCTATTCAACTGTGATACAGCTTAGAGAATAGGGAGCAGGAACTCAAGACACATGATGGCAAAATGTGGGTGTTTCATGTTTGTAACGCATTAATATTCTTAGTGTATCTTTTCTAGGTTTTTTTCCCACAAAAATTTCTTTTATTGGTGCATTGTAATTACATTTTGATATATGTCAGGGTATGAACATCATATATGCACACATTGCACATTTAGCCCTCCCTTCAATCCCACCTTTCATGCTCCGGATAGTGATTGAGTCTTATAGGTTTGTGTATGTACATCATGTTCTAGTTTTCTTCTGTGGTTTTGGCACTTCATTTATTGCTTCTCAATGTGCTTGTTAAACTGTTGTAGGTTCCACTGAAATTAAGCAGGCAACCACTTCTTCAACCAGAAAAACCCATTGTTCTAAAGGCTGTGTCAAGAGATGGGACCATAAGTGGAGCCTGATCCTCCCTAAGGATTTCTGCTTTGTTTTTCGTCCAACCTGTTTCCCAGAACACCAGAGACTGTGATTTACTTTTGTATAAAACCCAGATAAAGCTGGGCTTCATTTACAGCCCTTGATTAATGATTTAGAATTCTGTTAATTTATCACACTTCATAAGTGTGCTTGTAGTGTATAACTGGTTGTGTAATGTTAAATAAATGAGAAAAAACAGTGCCAGATACATAGATTCATCCTCTCTCTTTCTGGAACTCTCTCTTTCAACCCTCACTGAGAACCATGGTTCTCAGTTTTGAACTCTGGTTTGACTAAACTTTTCTCAGTAATTTCATCAGTAATGTTCTAGCAGTCAAATTTATAACAAGAGTTTCCATTATAGTATTGTACAATAAGTGTTATATTGAGAATATAAATAAATATCTCTTAAAAATATGTGATGTCTTTTTATACACTGAGGAGGAAGCAAGAAAAAAGAATCATAGAGAACGAGAAAGTATTGGTGATCATCATATTTACTGGTTGTGAGGGCCTGTTTCAGATTCCCAGTATGATTCTTACCTATACATGCCCTTTGGAACTGGGCCCAGGAACTGCATTGGCATGAGGTTTGCTCTCATCAACATGAAACTTGCTCTTGTCAGATTACTGCAGAACTACTCCTTCCATCCTTGTAAAGAAACACAGGTGAGACACTGAGACTTCTGAAATCATGCTTTATTGGGGGGTCTTTTTTTTTAATCTGAGGGTTCTATGCGCAGATAATCATGTGCTCATTCATCTTTTAATAATAAGTTCTATAGAAAAAATATCCAGGTATGGCTTTAAAGCTCATATTTACAGCTTCTTTCTAAAGGATTAAATCTGTGTCTGTATAAAAAACAGGGAAGAACACAATTAGAGTTAAGATTTGTATGATATGATTATGTGTGTTCTCCTTGACATTGCATGAACTTTGAGATGTAGATTGAAGTCATCTGGAGATGGCACACATTCACGGTCACAGGGTGATGCGGTCATACTATTGTGATGTTGGTGTGGTGCTTTCCTCATCAGATCTTACAGAAGCTACCTATCTCATAATGGTGGCTCTTCGCCCATGTCTGTACATGGGAATGACCAAAAACCTTTAAAATCTCAGGATGTCCAGGTCATCTCAGATATTCTAAGATAACTCACCTAGACTATGACTTTAACATCAGTTTTCATGTGCATCCAAGGTCACTGTTTCAAAATCATCCAGCTGAATAGGAAGAATTCCCACTGTTCTGAGCCATCACGACTCTTTGACCTCCCATTTTCAGAGCTCTGCTCCAGACACAGGGGTTGCCCTGTACAATCTGATAATAACTGCATGAGCCTTTTCCCCGCTTTTCTCCTTTGCTGTTCTTATCCTTCATTTACTCTTTCAATACCCAAAGTCATCTGAGGAGACTTCCCAATCTGTTCCTGGGACTGTTCACTCCTCTGCTCTGTTACTAATTACTGCAGGCTCTTATCACAACCTAAGTTACACTTTATCAATAAATTATCCACTTAGTGTCTGTAGGTTTTCTTTTTATTTCTCTGTGTTTTTTTCTATGCATTTCTCTGTGTTTTTCATTTTATTCCATCCATAAACACTCAGTGGATACTTATAGAGGAGCGTGTGCATTAAAAGCCCTCTGGAGATGTTTAAGGAGTGATTTGCAGTTATTTTGAAATTCTTTATTACAAATTTTCAACTATTTAATTCAAAAGTTTATCAAATGATCTTTGTATAGGTTTATTTGCATGTGTCTTTTTGTCAACAAGGAAAACGAATGTACATCATTTGAAATTATAAAATAATAGTGTAGTAAATTTAGAGAAAGTGTTGAAATACCCCCCTGAAGAACTTTAGGAGCAGTGGTCATTGATTCACATGAAGCAAGGAACAATAAATTTAATTTCCAGGATTGGTGCATTTAATATCCAAAAACTCCTTGCCAATAGACTTTTGCCTGGAAGAAGAGGAGGGTAGAGATAATCATCCTTTTTATGTCTTTGGGGCAGGTGTGTAGCTGTATTGTAACATTTATCCACATTGGGTATAATTGAAAGAAAATAAGCCCCTGGCACACCACGTTGGGTAGATATTCCCTATAAAGATCCTACTACTCTACAAGTTCAAATTTCTCAATATACAGGACAATCGGTAATACTTCCTTCTACTGATATTAGAAGAGTACTCTGCAGGAAGCTTCAACCCACCACTAAAGAGAATGGTGCTCAAAGATTAACCAAAATGGTATAGGACTCAAAGTTCCTCATTTGTACTACAATTTTAAGCCAAGGGGAGATGAAAGGAATCAAAGCATAATGCTTCCTAAAGGCCTTTTCCCATCATGAAACTGCATGGGATCAATTAGGAGGGTTGATTAGACACTTTAGAAGTTCAGGACTACTTACAAAAATTACAATATAAAATTCTTAGTTAGGGTCACCTTGCAAGTGAAAGAAACCCCGAATGAACTTCCTATAGTCCTTCAAAAACAGTTTGCTATAATGCCTAAAAATCTGGTTTCAATTTAAAAAAATGTATTCTTTTTAATTTAAACTTAAATCAAAGAATAACACAAGCCAATGGAATTGTAGTCGTTGGTCATAAAAAAAACATAATGTCATTTGCAGGAAAATGGATGAAACTAGAGAATGTTATGCTATGTCATTAGGCTTTTGCCTGGAAGAAGGGGGGTATACGAGAGGCCATGATCTCATTTGTGTCTTTGGGGCAGCTGTGTAGCTGTTTTGTAAGTTATACATACAGGGGACATAGTTGAGAGAAATTCAGACTCTGGCACACCAGAGATTGGGTTGGTAGTCTACAGAAAGGTCTTACTCATCTACAAGCTGATACTCCTCAATTACCAGACAATTGGTTATTCTTTGCTTTACTTAGATTAGAAGAGTACTTTGTTAGAGGTCCTGATGCAACACTGAAGAGAATGGGCTCATGCATTAGTCAAAGCCGGGTAGGACTGGATAGCTCTCCATTTGCACTACAATTTTAAGCCAAGTGGATATGTAAGGAATCAAACATAATGTATCCTGAAGGCCTTTCCTTTCATGAAACTGAACTGGATCAACTGGAAGGAGTGATTAGATTTCAGAAGGTGAAGACTGCTTATAAGTTAAAATGTATAGTAGCTAGTCAGGATGACCTTGCAAGTTTTAGGAAATCTCAAAAAGGCTTATCAAACAGGTTGAAAATTTACTCTCCTATGGTTCAGAAAAATAGATTTTGAACCACCTTCTATGTTGATTAGTAATTGTTGAGGAGCAAATAAGGCAACAAATATCTTTTGGTTTAGAAAACCTAGAGAACCTGGGTCTTGCCACTGGAGATTGTGAGTTTTGAACCCCAGCTCAGCCTTGGGTCAAGTCCTGAGTAATCAGTGCCTTTGCTCCAGGAGAATACAGAGCCTCTTTGCATAGTTTGATCTTCCCGATTTAGGCTGAATTGTAGCTCCTGTATATCCCCCAGGTGAATGCCAGTGTGTAGATTATCTGTGGCTTTCCCAATATCTCAGGTCACAGTTCCTAAAAGCAGAGCCTGCGGCACTGGTTCTGGCGCACATGGTTCCCTGAGAGAGTGCTCCCAGGAGAAGGGCATTGGGGGGAGCTGGGTGGGAGAAGAGGGAAATGCTGGGTGAAGAGTTGGTCTCAGCAGAGCCTCACTTCAGCCTGATCAGATGGGGAGCTCTGAATCCAGGACTGTATAACAAAGTGGAGTTCACTTATAGACAAGGGGTCTGTCCTTTTGTACCCCTTTAATCTGTTACAAAGGGTCAATTCCAGGAAGCATAAACTCCTTGCTTGAGTAGTTTTAGTTTGTTCAAAACTGACTCTCCACAGAAAGGGTAGCTGGAGCTATTGCCAGCCAATGCAGTGACTGGGGTTGGGTCATGACCATGTCCATGGGATCCAGTTTCTTCTTCCAGTATGAACACACATGTATAAGCTTCAAAACCTTGAAAAATTCATGAAATATTTGGGACCTTCGTTCTTAATGTTCCAGATTTGTCCACTGCAAAACACGGAGACAATGCAGGTAACTCTTTTTAGTGATGAAGAAATAGGATGATGTGCGTTTGAAGTTTTTGGAGACAGACCACAGAGCATATAGTGATCATTTAATACATGCCACCTATTATTTCAGATATACATTATCTCTAGTAATCAGGAGGTGAATATTGGTTTTGAAGTTTGGTTTTCAGCATTATCAACTCCAGCTTTTTAATTTTGGAAATGAATCAATAGACGTCTTTCATAAAGGCTTAGCTATGCAATGTTGATGTCATGGCTGTTCAGTAATTTGTGAAGTACATTATGAAGGCCTCATTCTAACAGTGACTTTGTCATCACAAGGAGCAGGGGAGACGTGGGGAAAATGCTACAGTGTATGGAGGGAAATTCTCCAGTGAGTTACTGTGGCTCTCTCCTGCTCTCCATAAAAATTTGCTTTCTCAACACTTTGGTTCTGTCCAGGAATACAGAAAGCTAAATGATCAAGGTTTATCCTTTCTGGGACAAAGATACATGGCAGAAATGAGGAAATGTCATTAATATTTGTTAGTTCTCCCATGCACATTTTCTTTTGTGCAGATGGGCTGAGAACATCTGCCGAAAGTTCTTCTGAGGTCCGGACCAATGTGACTGGAAGTTTCTCAATAGAGTCTCATCTTTCTTTGAAAATTCAGAGAAGTAAGAAAAAATATTTGTTTGGATTTTGTCTTAGTCAACATTCTCACTGATATAATTCGAAATACCTGACCATGCAACTTGAGGTGCAAGATTTATTTGCTCACAGTTTCCTTGGAACTTTTGGGTTCAGTTCATGTGAGGTTGTCATTGGATCTCAGGGCAAGGTGGCAGAAGCAGACAGAGGGAGCAAACAAGGGTTCTGACCCTCACGTCATTGAGGCTCGAAGCAGAGGCAGCAAGTAAGGGGATCAGGGACCATTCATAATCCCCACAGACAATCCTCCCCCCAGGGATCCAATTGATCCAGCCACACCCTATCAGCTGAGGTCACTACCCAGACAAATCCATTGCGATGGATTTATACGCTACTGTGATTACAACCAATCCCAGACTTCTGACATTGTTACCTTGTTTCCGTGAGGGCTAGGGCAACATTCTAAATCCAACCTATTAGAGATTTGGCTTCTGGTTGTCTGCACCTTACTGATTCATTCCCTCTCAGGGACAGATTTTACATTTCTGTTTGTGTTGATGTGTGTAGAGTTTTTGGATTGAATTTTTGCCTGTCATGATGTACATGTTGATTTTGCATGTGCACGTCCTCAATTTCTGGTTTGGAGCTCAAAGAATACTCATGAACTGAGATATAGATTGAATTCCTCTTTCAGCTGATATACTAATATTTGTCTAGTCTCAGGAAACTGAGGGTTAGGGGAGGCCGTTATCTACATATTTATACCATTAAACTGCTGTTGGAAGTGGTCTGGATCTTGAGAAGGTTATGTCTGCTTTGTATTATCTTTTGAGATGGTTAAGTTGCAAAAGGCTTACTGCTTTTGTTTGTGTCACTTTATAGGTATCTATGGTTTATAAGTTATAGGAGAAATGGGATGACTACTGTGACAAATCATATTTACTCTTTTCCTAGCTAAATATGTACAATAAGACATTTGAAGAAATATCTGGAGAAATACATGATGTGTTTTAGTTTGCAATGAAGGGGATGTTTTGGAACTAGAAAAAGGTGGTGATTGCATAAGACCTTAAATGTACCTAAAACCCAGGGGCATTTTATCTCTGAGCTATGCCTCCAGGTCTATATAATTTTTTTATTTTTAACAGGGTCTTGCTAAGTTGCTGAGGCTGACCTCAAATGTGTGATCCTTCTGTCTTCCTGTGAACCTCAGTCTCCCACGTCCTGTGATTACAGGTGAGTGCCATCATGCCTGACATCTGATACTATTTTAAGACATGAACATTCTTTGTTTTTACATTGGTCAGAAATGTAAACACTCAGATACCTTAATTTGGGAATAGTGGGTTTCTTGGGGGATGTACCATGGAGGTGTGGAGAGACAAGGGTGCTGCTGCTGCAACTCAGAACATGGTGCTATTTTTGTGTAATGTGCTGAAGGGAAATCAGTTCTGGGCATCTGGGCACAGACTCTATGATGATGCAAGACCTAGATCAAGGTCTTCCCCTGGGAAGAGTCAATTACTCCACCCTTGTCCTGCTGAAGCTCAGGGCTTACATATCTATTGTAAACAAATCCATGGACATTGCTGTCATTTGTCTGATTATGGGTTTCTATCTCTGTACGACTGAACTTCTTGAGCCCAGAGTTGAGTCTACCTCAAAGTAGCATACCTGTCACTAATAGTACAAAGGCAGATGCATTATTTACACCTGATAAATACCTTATGAGTAAGTGTGATGGGAGTATGGACTCATAAGAGGGGTTTAGCAGATAGTTCCGACAGTGCATTGCTCTCTCTAGTATTTCTTGGGTATGAAAATTTACTCCCACTTCTTGCTTCATGTGTAGAAAAAAAGATTAGGAACATCATTTGCAGGGAAATGGAGAGAACTAGAGAACATCATGCTAAGTGATATTAGTAAGTCACTAAGAGTAAAAAATCGGATGTTCCCCCTAATCTGTGGGAGCTAGATAGAATGGGACTTAGAAGGGACTTAGAAGGGAAGAAGAAGAAATCTTTAGATGGACAAAAAAGGTGACCTAACAGAGGGAGTTGGGAGGGGGGTGGAGGGAAACACACTATAGCACATGATGTACATACACAAACCTATAAGACTCAATCACTATCCGGAACATGAAAGGGAGGGAAGGGGGAGGGAATAGGGTGGGATTAGAGGGAGGGCTAAATGTGCAATGTGTGCATGTATGATGTTCATACCCTGACATATATCAAAATGTATAATTACAATGCACCAATAAATGAACATAAAAAATTAAAAAAAGAGATACAGATATAAATTTTACAAATTTCTCTTTTCTCAACATCTTTGGGACCTGCAGCATGGAAGTGATCACTGCTACATCATTTGGCGTAAACATTGATTCCCCAACAACCTACAAGATCCCTTTGCAGTTTGAAAAGTCAAGAAGCACTTAAAATTTGATTTTATATCTATCATTTCTCTCAGTGGGTGTACAGTCTATTTATTTATTTTTGTGGTACTGGGGATTGAAAACAGAGGCATTCTAGTTCCAAGCTATACCCCAGTCCATTTTTTAAATTTCTTATTTTGAACCAGGGTCTTAATTGGTGAGAGCCTTGCTAAATTTCTATGGCTGGCTTTGAACCTGTGATTCTCCTGTTTCAGCCTCCCAAGTACTGGGAGTGCAGGTGTGCACCATTGTGCTTGGATTAAAAATTATATTTGAAGTGGTGAAATTATATGACATGTGAGTTATATCTCTATAAAGATGTTATTTCCAAAGGAGGGAGAAAGAGAGTAGAAACAGGCTATACATCCAATGATAGTAACAATAGACAAAAAATAAATTTTAAGAGCTTCTTGACTTTTTTCACAAAGAGATTATTGAGTAATCAATTACTCAATAACCCTTTTCACAAAGGGTTATTGAGTAATTGATGATTACTTCAAATGATGTATTACAGCCATGCTGATAGACCAATTCTCTCTCTCTCTCTTTCTCTCTCTCTCTCTCTCTCTCTCTCTCTCTCTCTGTCTCTCTCTCTCGTCTGTCTCTTGAATTTGGTAAAAAGGGAAGTGGTAAAAATTTTGATATTGAGCATTCTCAGCAGGAGCATGAAGAATTTTTTAAGTAATCAGAGAGATGAAAATCAAAATTACTCTGAAATTTCACCTAACCCCAGTTAGAATGGCAATCATTAAAAACACAAAAAACAACAAATGTTGGCATGGATGTGGAGAAGAACTCTAATACACTGTTGGTGGGATTACAAATTAGTGCAACCACTTTGGAAAACAGTGTGGAAGATCCGCAGAAGACTAGGAATGAACCTACCATATGACTCAGCAATACCACTTCCAGGTATCTACGCAAAAGAATGGAAACCAAACTACCAGACTAAGGCATGCATATCTATGTTTATAGCTGTACAATTTACAATTGCCAAACTATGGAACCAGCCAAGATGTCCATCAACAGATGAATGGATTAAAAAACTATGGGATATGTACACAATGGAATTTTGCGCAGCCATAAATAAGAACAAAAATATGTCACTTTCAGGGAAATGGATGAAATTGGAGACATTTTGCTAAGTGAGATTAGTTAGTCACAAAAAGTGAAAAGTCAGATGTTCTCCCTAATATGTGGAAGCTAGGGAGAATAGGGCATAGGAGGGACTCCAGAAAAAGAAGGAGAAAACCTTAGATGAATAAAGAAGGCAACCTAACTGAGGAAAATAGGAGAGGGGAAGAGGGAACACCCTAATGCACATGATGTACATATATGAACTTATCAGAGTCAACAACTATGCTGAGCATGAGAAGGAAGGAATGGGGAGGGAATGGGGGTGGGAATCGGGGGAGGGCTAAATGAACGATGTGTGCGTGTATAACTCTACCACCCTGAAATTCATCAAGATGTATGATTATATTGCACCAATAAAGAAACAAAAAAGAGCCGGGTATGGTGGCTCATGCTTATAATCCCAATACTTGGGAGGCGAAGACCGAGGATCCAGGTTCGCGGCCAGCCTCAGCTACTTAGTGAGGCCTTCTGCAACTTCGTGAGACCCGGTTTCAAAATAAAGTATTAAAAATAGGGCCAGGGGTGTAGCTCAGAGGTAGAACGCCCCCGGGTTCAATCCCCGGTACCGCAAAAAAAAAAAAATAAATAAATAAAAAAGGAAATAAGTAAACTTCCCATAAAAAAAGAATTTTTAAGTTGTTCCATATTCCACATTGCAACTTTACTGCCATGCTCACTACCCTTTAATATGTACCCAGTGTGTTCCCCTCTCACTGTTCCCTATCCTCTACACTCAAAACATTGGTATGAGTATGTTTCTTATTTCTAAACTATGTGCTTTGTCATCTGGTATTTTCTAGGTAATATGTAGGTGTCTTAACCAATCCTGACCCTGTACACCTTGCCCAGTGGACCCCACCCACTCAGAGATGGGCAGGGGGCTTAGTGTGTGCCTAGGAGCTTTCAGTGTTCAGGGAGGAGCACTAGGAACATGGGCATTGGAGTGAGCCCTGCTCCATTCCCTCTGCTGTCCAGCAGAGTCTTCAGAGTTTTCAAAGGAGAAAATCATATCATATATGAATAGGGATACTTTGACTTCCACTTTTTCTATTTGTTTCCATTTTATTTCTTTCTGTTGCCTAATTACTCTGGCTAAAATTTCACATCATATATTGAACACCTCTGGGGAGACTGGACACCACTTTCATGTTCCTGGTCTTAGAGGAAATGCTTTCAGAGTTTTGATATTCAGTATGATGTTGGCTAGGGTTGGTCATATATTCCTTTAATGTGTTGGTGGACATTAAATTTTATGATGAGCTTGTTGTACTAGTGAGATGATACTGTCATTCTTATATTCAATTGTGTTTATGACAGCAATATAAAAGGATAAATTGCAGTCATTTGTGACAACAATGAAAGACACTGTGTTAATAAAAATAAGTCAGGCTCACAAAGACAAGTACCACATGATCTCATTTATATGTAGAATCTGTAAGAGTTAATTTCATAGAAGTTGAGAGAAGAATTGGAGCTACAAAAGAATAAGGAGATGAGAGAGAGAGAGAGAGAGACAGACAGACAGACAGACAGAAACAGAGAAAGAGAGAGATTGGTCAAACCATACCAAGTTGCAGTTTGTAGAAATAAATTTCGTGTTCTATTGCACACTAGGATCACTGTAGAGAAGAATAATGAATGATGTATTTCCAAAAAGGGAGAAGAAAGACTTTTGAATGTTTTATTACATGGAAAGCATAAGTATTTGAGGAGATAGATATGCTTACCCATATTTGAATATTATAAAATGTACATGTGAATAGAAACATCACATAGCACTCTATTAATATGTCCAATTTTAGTGTCAATTTAAAATTGAATAAAATATGTATAGAGATACAATTCACATTATATAAATTAATCATTTTAAAACTACAAGTCAGTGGAATTTAGGTAGACTCAACTCTGGGCTCAAGAAGTTCAGTCGTACAGAGATAGAAACCCATAATCAGACAAATGACAGCAATGTCCATGGATTTGTTTACAATAGATATGTAAGCCCTGAGCTTCAGCAGGACAAGGGTGGAGTAATTGACTCTTCCCAGGGGAAGACCTTGATCTAGGTCTTGCATCATCACAGAGTCTGTGCCCAGATGCCCAGAACTGATTTGGAGTGATGGGAATATTTTGGAACTTTTAAGTCCAAGCATGTGAACCAGGCTGCAGTGGCCAGGAGTAAGCTTAGAATATGTAGGGTGACTGTGGCCTGGTTGATGACCCAGAAGTCCTGCACTCGTTGGTAGTCCTAGGTCCCAGCTTTTTGACTGGTAAAAAGGAGTGTTTTACTGGGACTAGTATGATGTGATAATCCAATGTTGTTGAAATCTCCTTAAATGGGGCTGGATTCTTTCTAGGGCCAGCCAGGGGATTGGGACTTTGGCTGGGGTGTTTTTCTCAGCCCAGCAGACTGGTGCCTGATAAATACAGAGTCTTCCTTCAGGATTGAAAAGAGTCAGGAGAAGCTGGTGACAATCAGGCCAAGTAGGATTGTGGGTTTGCAAGAGAGACTAGAGAAGGTCACCTAGGGTCTGCAGCTTTTCAGTTTTTTTTTGAACCCTATAGGGTGGCATTAGAGATTATGGATTTTCCAGATTTTAAAACTATATTTTCCTTCCCAATTTGTCTCCTTTCTATCAAAAATTTTTATCTTTTCTATTCTACCTCATCATTTCCCCCCTGAGACTTTGATATCTTAATCTTAAGGGGTGCTGAAGGGCAAAAGTCCATCTTCTATAGTTTCTTAGCTGACAGGGCACATAGGCCTACCTATCCAGGGACCAAAAGACTTGTCCTGACTGATCTAAAGAAGATGTGGGGAGGTCAGGGTTTTTTGGATGGCTGTAGAATTATTATCCTCTGATGTTCTTGAAAAGAGGAATAAACATGCAAGATGTTAGCCACTTACAACAGCAATTTAAACAACAGAAGAATATTCCAATGTAAGTAATACTAGCCAAGAAAAAGAATTTTATCCCAACAAAGTGTTAACCAATCATTTTCTTGAAAGGGAGACATTCACCAAGGTAGCCTGAATAAACTGGAAGTGGATATTCACCCACAAACCCAGCAGGCACTTTCATCAGTATCTCTGGCATATTGTACCCAGTCTGGGAAAAGGTTTGCTTTTCCCTGGAAAAATGATGTAAAAAGTAGGAGACAAAATAAATTGATATTTTTTAGTCTGGATAGACATAATGTAGTTATAAGGAAAAAGCACAAAAATTAAACTTATTCTGATTCAGTCTTTTTTTTTAATAACACTTTTAAATCTTCTAAAGGCTTACAGGTATAGTGATCGCAGGTCTTATCAGCATCTGGAGGCTTATTCCTAATTTCAGAGCCTTAATTTTGTAACATCTCAAGAGGCACAGGTTTAATTCTTGACATGAATCCAGGAATTGTGTCTCTGTATTTTAACAGTTGTGGGATACTCTGGGAGAATTAAGAAGGTTTGGGTAAAGATTATCTTTCTAAATCTACAAGTTAAAGGCATCGTATGTCTTTTGGCCTTGGGTGTGCTATCAACCCCAGTTACAATACATGTCTCTTCAGAAAAAGAAGAAAGACAATCACAGCAGAGGATTGAGCTCCATATCTAAAAGGAAATTGACATCTTTACCTGCTATGTCAAGAGTCACCCAGGCTCCTCTGTTGTGATGTAGAGAGCTGACCATAGGGGGCCTTGCTGAGCTTTGGGCATCTTCAGTCTTCGAGGGCAGCCATGATGAGAGCAGATGACCTAACTTCCCTTCAGAGGCAAGGGCAATTATGCTTCCAATGTTTTCCCTCTTTGCAGAGGGAGCACATCCCAGGTGCAAATGGACTCTACTTAGGGCAGTCCTTGATCAAATGCTCCAGGCTCTTTGCAATAATGGCAGGTTCCAGGCTTCGAGTTTCCTTCTCTCTCTCTGAAAGGAGACTTTGGTTGTCTCTGAGGTGGAAGGGACTTATTACACGATGCCAGGGCAATTAAGTGGGCTTCTCCTTATGCCTATATTTGTCTCTTCTGGTTCTTAGTTTTGTCTACCTTGTCTCTGTTGTTGAAAACCCCAAAGGCCAAATTTTAATGGGATTCTCAGGTCCCATTTCCTGCTTTTGGAGTTTTCACTAATATCTGGAACTGATTAGCTAATTAACTGAGTCCCCAATAATATTTGCCCCTCACATGAGTCTAGGCCAAGATAAATATATCTCTGGAGGGTCATAATTAAAAGTCCTTCAATTAAACATGTGACCATATGATTCTGTTTATTAAGGTCCTCACTCTCGCTTTGATAATTCCAATTAGGTTTTGACCAGGGATAGCTTCTACCCTGTAGGCTGCCTTTGGTCTCTGACATAGATTTTATTACCATATGTCTTTGCTGATTCCTGTATTCAAGTCTTTTCTTCAGGGGTGCAGCAAGTGGAAAGTATTACATGAAGATTCATCTATGTTAGATCAAACATAACAGCCAGGTTTTGAAATCTTTTATAAATTCATCAGGGTCCTCTTAAAATTGACCCAATTTTTCTTTACACTGGACTAAGCTCAGTCATAAAAAAGAAACATGTACTCTTAATATATTGGATAACCCATTTAAATTTGACTTTGATATAATGATATAATTTACCCAAATTATATCATTACCCAAATTTTTTATCAGAGTGGCATGATTTGGAACAAGTGTTTTATCACTTTTAATTATCTTTGCTTGAAGATGATCATAATACAATTTAGGAATACACAAATATAATACACAAATATAAACCTTAAAATATTACTATTACCAATTTTGATTAGAGTAGTTTTTTTAAGTTTTGCATTTTAGAAGGTACTTAGGAAACATGAATATATTTAACTAAGGAACCAGTAATAATTAACAATATAGTTACATAGAATTTATCATTAATTTAACCTTAACATGACCTTGACTTAACCTTAACTTAACATATATTAACCATTGGTGTGAAATTCAAAATTTGTGGTTCAGTAAGACAACTATACATGTCTATGTAGGTCAACAGCATAGAATAAAATCAAAGAATAGTTCTCGACTTTTTATAAGCTTAGAAAACAGCATTAATAATCAGACATAAGCATATTACCTGATAGACAATTGTATCTCTCTTATATAATAATAAGACACTCATTCAAGGCAAACAGGAGTAAACCAGGTCTTAATGATGGATTTTTGAGTGGTACTAAACATAGATGACAGAAGTTTAGTAACTTAAGGTATAAATACAATGCACATTGCATAAAGAGATCACTTAAAAGCCATCGGCTAGCTTGCATGCATATAAAACCCATACATCTTTAATTTTATAAGATTTAAGATTTTTTACAAATCATTTAGATGAACCTAGATACACAGCACATTTAGCTCTCAGATATATATACATCTATGGCCACAGATATATATGGTGTCAAATGTAGTAACCCAGAATTATAGATGTTCATTTGGCCTGGTTTAAAATACAGACACTTAAACCATGATTCTGCTAAGATACAGATTGCTAGGTAATCAAAGACAGTAAATGCAAGAGATTTTTTTTGCTAAAACACAACCCTTAAGGTGGTTCTTAATAAATGTAAAGAGCACAAGCCATATTATTTTAAACAAAAGAATATACAAAATTATCTTAATGAAATGAAAAAAATTTTCCTAGGCTAATTTTTGTAAAATTTTTTTCAGAAGCAGATTCATATCTTGAGAAAACCTAATTGTTTTAAACATAGAATCAATGCATTAAATATGGCTTTTAGAGAACCCTTTAAATAATTTCTATTAATTTTTAACCAATAACAAAAAATTTCTATTATAAGTAATCTTTAACAGATATTTTAACTTCCTCAAACCCTCTGTGACTTACTTAACCTTCTGACTTTTGTTCTCAGATTACTTTCCCCTATGGGATGATTCAGTCATTTACAATAAAATTTTTGCCATATAAAATCCTTTCCCATATAAAAGCCATTTCCTTCCTCATTTGTTATAATAATGTTTCCTCATATCTATGAATATCTTCTATTATTTATTGGGTTTCCCTTTGTCTTAGCAAGAAATTTTTAACTTTAAACAATTAAAACAATTTTTATATTTAACAGTCCATACACTAAAACAACCCCTATGACAAATCTCTCAATTTAGAAAAATTACTTCTTTTAGGTAAGACAAAAATGCTTAATACATAGATAAAGCACTTAATAATGTTCTTAATAGTTGTTTATCAAGACACAGCCTAAGTTTTAAAGATATATATATATATATATGAACTTTAACTCTTAGTAACTTATGTTAGCTTATGTTTAATTAACATCTTATAAGAATGCAAACTTAACTACTCTTGACATATATAAAACACATTTATTAGACTCAAATATGTCTTTTGCTGATGTTAAGCCAATATTACTTTGTATTTAGCAATTGATGTTTAGCTTTTAACTTACTTATATACAATTTATTTATTTATTTTTAAAGATAAGCCATTCATAAAAACTTACTTTTATTTAACAAATTTACCCATTTTAATAGCTAGTCATAGCTTTCATTATTTTTAACAAAATTAAAAAAATCCTAAAAATAAATGAACATTGCAATTTGAACATCAAAGAAAAACAGATAATATAATATTAATTGGTTAACCTGAAATAAAAGCATGTTAATCTTTTTTTTTTTCTTTTTGCGGTACTGGGGATTGAACGCAGGGGCGTTCTACCTATGCGCTATGCCCCCGGCCCTATTTTTTATACTTCATTTTGAAACCGGGTCTCACGAAGTTGCAGAGGGCCTCACTAAGTAGAGAGAGAGAGAGAGAGATGAGAGACAGAGAGAGAGAGAGAGAGAGAGAGAGAGAGAGAGACAGGGAGGGAGGGAAGGAGAGAGAACGCTCGCGTGCGTGCGCGCGCGTGTGCATGCACGAGCTGAGGCTAGCCGCGAACCCGGATCCTCCAGTCTCCGCCTCCCAAAGTACTAGGATTACAAGCGTGCGCCACCACACCTGGCAAAAACATGTTAATCTTTTTAATCACATCTCTTGCTTTTATTTTACCAACACACTTAAACTTATTTGTTAAAGACTTAAGTCACATAAACTAAAAAATATTTGGATCTATTTGTTTTTTAACTTATGAGCGCTCTTCTATATAAGTCAATTTTAGGACCATGTAGACAAAAAACAAACACTTATGGATACAAACAAACATATACAAAAATAGCAAACACATATCTTATATCTTTAATTTGCCAGGCATTGAATCTCCACAGCTAGATAAACATAGAACCAGATGTATAGTTCCCCAAATCAAAATACAACCCATTACAGATGCCTGTCATGTGACACAATGAGTAATAGATTATAGAATAGAGGACACAGACACGGAAGCCCATAGAGTAGGGGATGTGTGGGGCAGGGACTGCTTATCATAGGTGACACTGGAGCAAGAAGAGTTCAGGTGGCCACTGTCACCATGAGGCAGATCTGCATAAACATCACCACATTATATTCCTCATTGGGGAAAAAACTATATATTTAGATCTCTGCCTATTTCCTTTCCCACTTACAGGACAAGCCTCCATTTTCTAACTTACATTAGGGTCAAGTCAGGTAACAACAACAAAAAACTAGTTTCCTCATAGTCTTCTAAATCTTTTGCCTTTCACTTATTCAATATACACTCAAGGGATAAGTTCTCAGGAATAAATATTGAATAACCTATGATTTTGTAATTTTTGTGCACTTTTTTGGTTTTTTTTTTTAGTTACTTTGAAAATCAAAGAATAAAAGAATCTACCAGGCTCAGACTTTTGGACTGTCTTAAACTGACAATCTGCCTCTGGCTAGGCATCCCTGCCATGGAGTTGCAGCCCAATCAACTTATTGGCAATTCAAGTGTTCTTGACTCCAAATATGCTGTTTCAGGGTCTTCTCTTTAGCTCCTATGTTTCAGGGTACTCTATTAGTCCCTACCAGGTCCTCCGAGTTAATTCGGGGTGCTTTTATCAGCCCCTACAGAAAAGGCAAACAAAATAAGACAAAAAGTTTCTTAAAAACAGAATATTACTGATATCTCATTCCCAGCAATTTGGGGCACTCTAAATTTATAATCTCAGACATGCACACATGCAAGCAAATAATCTAAAACAGAATAAGCAAAACTTGCAAAGGTTTCTTTGAGGACTTGAGGACATTTCCTAGATAAAACAAAATTAGATGTTAAGAAGAAACTTACATATATATAGCTTTTGCTCTTTTTCTCTCCTAGGGTGAATGCCTTTTGCAAGGTTTCTCTGTAAAACAAAGCACATGTTAGGTAAACAGTTTCTGTCCCCAGTAGGTGGCACTGTTTCCTCTTAATTAAGCAGTATTTTAATTGCTGCAAGGGGTCAGACAAAGAGAGAAAAGCATTTTTTCTTTTGACTATTCCCACTTATAAGACAAAATCAGATTTACTTATTTCCCCCAAATGTTAAGTACAAATATAGGAGAAAAGAAATCAACATACTTTAGTTACAGAAAAATCCTGAAAGTGCCCCCCATTGGAAGTAACCATGTGGCTAGAAGGGGAGAGAGAGAGACGTGGACAGAGAAAGAGAGAAAAAACTCTTAGCTAGTGATAGATTTTAGCAACTAGGGCACTTGCTCTCTCTGGCAGTGGGCAGACTTTTGGCTGGAAATGGTGACGACTGTCCATGCCACAGCGGCGGCTGGCACCACGGACCACACCGAATCCTCCCAGGGGCTGCAGCAGAGGTGGCTAGAGGGAAGGGCAAATGCCCACGAGGCAGCCACCTGTGCCACGCACTGCACCATAGTCTCCTGTGGGCTGCAGTAGCACTGGCCAGATCCCCAGCCTCCCCCCATTTCCTGCCTGCGAAGAAGGCAGCTGGGTCACTGCAGGATGAAGACAGTCAAAGAACTTCACTGTGGGGGAAATGGGACTAGCCTCTCTAACTCACACACTTCTGTCAAGTTACCCCAGCACTCCCTGTGATCTGCACACACAAATAGGACATTTAAAAATAGGGATGAGAGCCGGGCATTGTGGTGCATGCTTGTAATCCCAGTACTTGGGAGGCTGAGACCGGAGGATCTGGGTTCGTAGCCAGTCTCAGCTACTTAGTGAGGCCCTCCACAACTTGGTGAGACCCTGTTTCAAAGTTAAGAATAAAAAATAGGGCTGGGGGTATAGATTGGATGTAAAATGCCCCTGGGTCCAATCCCCAGTGCCGCAAAAAAAAAAAAAAAATAGGGATGAGTGAGAAGAATCCAAACATTTTTAAAACTTACCAATGCTGATTTTTCTGAAGAACCATTGTTGGGTCACCATAGATTGTCAGGGGAAGACACGATAATTCTGTCGTTTCTTGGCCTCTATGGTGAAAAGAATTTTAACACGTGCCAGTCAGAGAAAAGGCAAAGGTTTAATTCAAGAAAGATGGGGACACACGTTCAGGGGAGACCTTGGTCATCTCAATGGGGGGGAGAATGAGTGTCTCTGTGTGTGAGAGAGCATCCGTCTAAGCAAGAAGCCTATGTTAATAGTTTTAATAACATCTTTTACTTTTATTTCTTTTTTTTTTTGCGGTACCGGGGATTGAACGCAGGGGCGTTCTACCTCCGCGCTATGCCCCCGGCCCTATTTTTTATAATTTATTTTGAAACCAGGTCTCACGAAGTTGTGGAGGGCCTCACTAAGGAGAGAGAGAGAGGGAGAGAGAGAGAGAGACAGGGAGATTTTACTTTTATTTCTATCAACAAATACAAATTTATTTTTTAAGAATTTAGCTCAAGTAAACTAAAAGATATTTGGATCCATTTTTGTTGGTATTGTTATTATTCTCTTTGTTTTATGAGCCCTCATTTATTTGAAAGACAATTTTGGTACCATGTATATAACAGACAGACAATATACTTATATATACAGACATATAAACATGGACAGAAATGAATATCTTTTAACTTTAATTTTTCAGGCACTTTATTTTTATAGATAGATTACTAAATGTAGTGCCAGATTTAAAGTTTTCAATATTAAAACACAAACTATTACAGACATCTGTTTTGTGCCAGTGAGCAACAGACCATAAAAGAGGACACAAACATGGAAGCCTGTGGAGTAGAGGATGCACAAGATAGAGTCTACCAGTCAATGCTGACACTAAATCATATGATTTAAGTGGCTACTTGTCGACTTGAGGAAGATCCCACATCAGACATCACTACTGCTTATCCCCCTTATGAAGGCATTAACAGAGAATTAACCCTTGAATATCTGTTTAGTAGGAAGAGAAAAAAGCCCATAAAAGGAGATACAAAAATAAATAAAAAACAAATCAGAACAGAAAACATGCATGCAATTCCAAGGTAAATTTGTAAAAATCCCTGAGCTCAAAAATGAAAGGCCATTGTTTCTGTAAAAAATAGCTATATTTTGTTGTAAATTTGTCTTATTCTTTCTTCTTGCTTGCCAGGAGGGTGTGTGTGTGGGGGGTAGATGTAGAACTATAGAATCCTAGAATTAACATTTAGAATGTAAGAGGACACACATAAGAAAATGGAATTATAAAAATTTTTAAAGCCTGAGCTATGCATCCATCATTACATATTTTTAAAAGCCAAATATTATTTTAAGCAGGGGTGATTATAATGTCTCTCTTTAGAAGGAAGTGTAATCCTGCATGTCCAGCATTTGTTGGAGTGAGAGATGTGATTTTCGCTCACTGGAAATTCTCTCTGTTGTTTGACTATGGCCGAGGAGTGATTTATCTTCCTATTTTCTGAGAATGGATTCCCCTAATTACCAAATTTAGAGTGACACAGATTTGCCCAATGTTTTTCCTTTTAGCAATGAGGGAAATTCCCGGTGGCTCTCATTGAGAGCTAACAGAAGGACACTGATTTTGAGTATGTCTATATTTTTTGCATTTACAACATTGAATTCTAGACCCAGTTGTTGTATTTCCTACAGCATTCTATAAGGCAGTAGCAAATACAGATTGTTTATACTGCTCTGTTCCAATAGCTTGAGCCACCAACATATAGTCAGAGAAGGATTTATCTTTTATGGAGGGAAGGGCATTCTTAACATCCTGATTAACATTTTCAAAGGCCAGCTGTTTAATTAAAATGAATGACTTGTCAGTTGACACCCTTAGTCAATTGATCAAAAAATCTGTAAAAGATTTTAAGGAAGCCTTAATGAGAACTCATACAGAGAAAACAGCAATGTTCATCCCCTGTCTAAGCAAACAGTGCATATGAGACAAATTATTCCCCATTCCTATCCACCTACGAAAACTCCCCTTCCAAGCTGGTTGTGACCTTGGCAGCTGATGGGATGGTGGGACTCACCAAAAACGAAGCTCCAGGCTCCAAGGGTCACATTTGGACACCTTTTGTCATAAATGGTGTTGCTGGACTATTGAGATTAGAAGTCTCTCACATGAATGACATGGAGTCAGAGTGATTTTCAGAGAAACAGAGTGACTGGAGAGGAGAGAGAGATATACCTGCTCCCCTTCCACTAGTGTCTTTCTTTAATTGAGGGTTTTAATCAAAAATTGTAAAAATCATTAATCACAGGAGAGAGTAAAGCAGTCATACGATGAGTCAGGGAAAAACAACAAGGTAGTCAGATGAATCAAGGAAGAAAGGGTAAACACAGATGTTGTCACGGTCCCTGTTTATCATCTGGATCCCTGATTATTGTTCCCATTTGGTCCTTGGAGATTTGTCTATATGCAAACAAATCACCTGGGTGGGCAGGTTTGTGGTCCTCCCAAACTGAACTGAGGTGACCTCAAAGGTGGTGACTAAGACGCCGGGCGTGGTGGCGCACGCTTGTAATCCCAGTACTTTGGGAGGCGGAGACCGGAGGATCTGGGTTCGCGGCCAGCCTCAGCTCCTCAGCTCTCTCTCTCCCTGTCTCTCTCTCTCTCTCTCCTTAGTGAGGCCCTCTGCAACTTCATGAGACCCGGTTTCAAAATAAAGTATAAAAAAAAATAGGGCCGGGGACGTAGCGCGGAGGTAGAACGCCCCTGCGTTCAATCCCCGGTACCAAAAAAAAAAAAAAAAAGG
>PVJS01032037.1:0-23027 GCA_004027185.1 Glis glis | reverse complement strand
TTTTGAAACCGGGTCTCACGAAGTTGCGGAGGGTCTCACTAAGTAAAGAGAGAGAGAGAGAAAGGGAGAGAGAGAGAGAGAGAGAGAGAGAGACAGGGAGAGAGAGCGCACGCGCGCACGTGCGAGCTGAGGCTGGCCGCGAACCCGGATCCTCTGGTCTCCGCCTCCCAAAGTACTGGGATTACAAGTGTGCGCCACCACGCCTGGCCCACTTATTCTTCATGAGAACCCAACCAAGGGCCATGTCATTTTCTTCACTTTATACATGAGGAAACTCGGACTCAGAAAAACTGAGTGACTGCCAAGAAATATAGCTAATAAACAGAGGATCCAAACTCCAGAGTCTGAGCTCTTAATATCACGCTACCTTCAAGATGGCAAATGTCTCAGACCCTCCAGTAATGAAGGTGTGGGTCACCCCTCCAGGTAAAGAACCAAGACCCGCTGAAATGCTGGCTGAAGGCAGAGGTAATACAGAATGGGTAGTAGATGAAGGTACTTATAACTACCAACTACAGCCACGAGTTAGAGAATACATCTCTAACTACAGTTAGAGATGAGGACTGTAATTGTCACAAATATTTCTTTCCTATTTTGTTAAAAATGTTTGCGCGCGCGCGCGCGTGTGTGTGTGTGTGTGTGTGTGTGTGTATTTACATTTATTAAGCAGATATCTCTTTTCTCTCCTCCCTTAATCCTCTATCATGTAACATAATATTGATGGACTTAATATTAGTACTTAAGGGTTGTTAAATCTACATTATAGTATCTAAGTATCAGGCATAAGCATCACTCAGAAAACTGCCTCCTATTCAGAGGAAGTAACGGGTGCATTTTCATTTGTAAGTGGGGTAATTATATCATATTTGGCGAGATTTTGATACTGTTATTGTGTGTGTATTTGAAGATTAATAAGATTTAAAGAGACAGGGTTAGAAGTCAAGTTGACAAGGGGTGGACTTGTGATGGTTAGTCTGAATTGTCAACTTGACTGGATCATGAAACACCTAAGATTATGTGACTTTGGGTGTGCTGATGCGATGATTGGTTTGTGTAATGGCAGATTGAAGGGGAAGTCCTGTCCTGAATGTAGGCAGCACTGTTCTGATCAGCTCAGGACCTAGAAAACAGGAGAAAGCTCACCAAGTGCTGTGTGCATGTATGCCTTGCTTTATTAGATATTAAAGGATGGCACAGAGACACCAAGTAAACCTACTATGAGTGATAGCAGAAGGTGCGGCCACCAAAGATCCTCCCTCCAACATCAGCAGCCCCACCCCTATGCCGATCCCTGACCCCAACCAGCAAGGCCACCTCTGTTGGCCCAGCACCAAGAAATGAGGGTGTGCAGAGGTACGAAGAAGCTGAAGGACGTTGTACCACTGAGCTTAGGTATGGCTCGGCTGGCCAGAACAAGTATCAGTGGGATCTCGCATGGACCCAGGTCACAGACAGAGGGTGAAACCACAGTGACCAAAAAAAAAAAAAAAAAAAAAAGCAGTTATTAGTACATGACATTCTCTTCTGTGGTCCCACGTGGGGTGGAAGGGAAGATACACTCCCAGGCCAGACGGAAATAAGGAAGTCTGCCAAGAACCAAGCTGTCAGGATTCCTCACAAATGCTGGAACAGAAACCACATTCTTGGGGTTGAGACTGAATGACACGCTAAGGGAGAGAAAACAGAACTTTAATTACAACTCTATATTAGCCCTATTACTCCTAAAACCTGAAGCCCAGCACAGACAATCTGTCAAAGTTCATAGATCGAGTACAACTAAAATTGATTACCCCCAACTCCAAACAGATCCCGAGTCTCGTCAGGGAATTTTAAACAAGGCACCTGAGCTTTTCAACCTCAGCAGAAATGGTGCTGACACACCCACTTTCCACCAACTCTGCAATAGGGGTGAGCACTGAGATCTGACAAGCAAGGGCACAGTGGGCATCGGGGCAAGCTGCGGAGGCCGCCACTGAAGCTAGCCAACCTGTCCACATGGCCGCACGAGAGGGGCACCCACTGGTGGACTGCCTGGGGATTGGGGATGCAGTCTGTGGTCAGGGAACAAGAGTAACCAAGATGGCTGGCTGCAACACTAGCTCCACCCACAATCCAACACCACCCTGCTGGGCTCATCATCTCCACAGCAGGAAGACCCTCTTCTAAGCCAAGGCTCTCCAGGCCCGTCCTCTCAGTGTCCCGCCCTAATGCTGAATGTTCTGCACGTGGCTTCCCTTTCCACCTCTCACGCTCAAAGGGAGCTGGTTCCCAATGTTCATTTATTGGTGCATTGTAATTATACATTTTGATATATGTCAGGGTATGAACATCATACATGCACACATTGCACATTTAGCCCTCCCTTCAATCCCACCCTATTCCCTCCCCCTTCCCTCCCTTTCATGCTCCGGATAGTGATTGAGTCTTATAGGTTCGTGTATGTACATCATGTGCTATAGTGTGTTTCCCTCCACTCCCCTCCCAACTCCCTCAGTTAGGTCACCTTCTTTGTCGATCTAAATGTTTCTTCTTCTTCCCAAGTTTCTTATTTCTTTTTTTTCAGCATTTTACTTATTTATTTTTCTTTTATTGGTGCATTATAATCATACATCTTGATGAAGTTCAGGGTGATAGAGGCATACATGCACATAGTACTTTCTGAGCCCTCCCCCAGTTCCCTCCCCACTCCCTCTCCCTCCCCACCTTCCGTGCTCAACACATTGATTGGCTTTGATAAGTTTGTGTATGTACATCATGTCCATTGAGGTGTTTCCCTCTTCAAGTCTTCCTCCCTCCTCCCATCTCCCTCAGGTCACCTCCTTCACTCCACTAAGGTTTCTCCTCCTTTGTCTGGAGTCCCTCCTGTGTCCCAATTGCTCCCTAGCTTCCGCCTATGAGGGAGAACATCCACCCTTTCACTTTTTGTGACTGACTAATCTCACTTAGCATAAGAGTCTCCAGTTCCATCCATTTCCCTGCAGATGACATAACTTTGTTCTTCTTTATGGCTGAGTAGAATTCCACTGTGTGTATATCCCATAATTTTGGAATCCATTCATCTGCTGATGGACATCTCGGCTGGTTCCATAGTTTGGCAATTATGAATTGTGCAGTTATAAACACAGATGTGCATGTGTTACTATGGTAGTCTAGTTTCAATCTTTTGGGTAGATACCCAGGAGTGGTATAGCTGGGTCATATGGTAGGTTCATTCCCATTTTTCTGAGGACCCTCCAAGTTTCTTATTTCTGACAAAGGAAAGAGAAGGAACATTTACTGAGCTTCCCACCCACACTTGCCAGGCATGGAGCTGGGTTCTCTCACATTCCTCCATTTAAAAGAATCTTGAAAGTCTCGAGTGCCCAAGATGCAAAATCCCTCGTCTTCTATCTCCTCCCTCTGCCACATCTCCTGCATCTCATCAGTGACCTCATCCCATTGGAGCTCTCCCCTTTTCACTATAAAGCCTCTTCTGGGCTCTGACTTAACCCCTCTTCTTCCCACCCTCTGAGCATCTCCTGTCTGGTCTCCTGCTCCAGACAAACCACACCAGACTCCCATCTTCTTGGAACCCTGAGATGATTGCGTCACTCGCTGGCTCAAACCCTTCTAGGGCACCCGCATTCTTCCAAGCCAACCCGGGTGCCTCGCCTGGCACTGGGGGCCTGCAGCAATCTGGCCCTAGCATACATTCCCACTACTACCCACGGCTTCTCTGAAGCCAGCTGGGCCCCAGCCAAACCACATGACCCCCCGGAGCCACGCTGAGCAACGCCTCTGCTCACACAGTTCCTTCCAACTCACGTGCTGTTTCCTCCCATTTCTCCAGACCCAGCTCTTCTTTCTCCAAGGCCCAGTGCAGACACGGCTTCTCCCACAGATGCCTCTGCTTCTCCCGCAGCGGACAGAGGCTCTGTCCTCCTGTGAATCCAGCCTCACCATCTACTCCACCTATGGCGCTAGCGAGGCTGGATGCTCTCTAGGGCAGGGACTGAACCAGCTTGATGTCTTCAGCCTCCTCTCTGTCTCATGTGCTTTTTGGAACTGAGGATTGAACCCAGGGTTATTCTACCACTGAGCTACACCTCCCCACCCCCAGCCCTTTTTATTTTGTATTTTGAAATAGGGTCTTGCTAGGTTGCTGGGGGGTCTCATTAAATTGCTGAGGCCGGCCTCAAACCTATGATCCTCCTGTCTCCACCTCCCAAGTACTGGGATTTTAGTATGTACCACCATGCCCGGCTTCTAATGTATTTTTTCACCAAACCATATCCATGTACTCATTCAACATGTATTTATCCAGAGCCTATGCACCAAGGTGCTACCAGGCACTCAGTATACAATGGTGAGCAAAAAAAAAAGGCATAGTTCCTACCTTCGTGGGCTTACTATCTAGTGATGAACAAACTTTAGTCAAACCTCACCTAAATGAAAGTATATCTAGCAACAGCTCTGTACTGTAGAAGGAAAGAGTCCAGGGTGCTATAGAAGTTCAGAGGTACCAGGAAGATTACCCAGAGGAAGTAAGGCTAACATGAGCCTGAAAGACGAGTGGTGAGCAGAAGTGGCCAAAATGCTCCTGGCTGAGGAGACAGCCAGTGCAAAGGCCCTGTGGTGAGCATAAGCAGAGAGATAGTGTGGCTGGAGACTGTGAAGGAAGCCGGGAAGGTTCAAACTGGTGACAGGGACATGTCTCAATAAATATGTGGAATGAATATATGAAATCACCAATTAGGATACTTTACCCATAAAACTAACCTTAGCTCTATAATAAACCACCAAAACATAATTTTTTAAAAGTAATTCCCTCCTTCTTGAAAGATATGAGTGCTGTTCTCTAAAAAAGAGGAGTGAAGTGATGAGTTCTAGCTAGAAATAGAAAAGCAAGCAAGGTTGGAATCTGATAAAAATCATGTAATTCAATAAAAGTAATACAATGTTGTTTAATCTTTGAATTAAAAGCTGGCCAACTGACTGGGGAAATGCCCTGTCAATCATCCTGCAACTGTAATAAAAGCAGAGGCTAACAGCTGGCTAATAATTACTGAGCGCTGACGAAGGGTGTTACATTCAGTATCTCACTGGATCTGCACAATATCCCTTGGGGTGGGTGCCAATATCATTCACATTTTACAGATAGGGAAATTGAAGCCCCAAGAAGTTAAATAATTGGCCAAAGGTCACACAGGCAAGAAGCCTTAGAGCCAGGTCCTAAACCCAAGTCAGGGGGACTCCAGAGCCTGTGCCCATCACTGCCAGCCTCCACTGCCTCACAAGCTCACTCTCATGCCGATACTTCTGGAACCTTAGTTATTTATTTATTCACCCCACATCTATCATTGCACTGAACACTGGCAATTCAAGAGGTAAAATCGCCTCTGAAGAAAGGCAACAGCCTGCTGGTGTCCACACCCTTCCTGTTCCAGGTTTCCCTCCAAACACCCCAACTCTTCTTCCAGTTCTAATAAACAGAAGTTTCCCAGTTCCTTGCAATACTTAATATCCTGAGAGAACAGGAATTGGAAACCGAGGTATCTCCTTAAGCTCCGAACCAGCCAAAGTCAACGACTGCAAACCCCTCTTGCAGAGGCTGCTGTTTACGGTACACCAAACCCGAAGGAGAGGGGAGCTGCAGATTACTGGGAAGCTCTAGCCATGGTTTTCCCAACTCTTGACAAATCTGAGTCTACAGGGGTAAATGAGCAACTTACTAACTGGCTACGGAGAAAACCGTCCACCTGCTTCAGGCCTGGCCAACCCTCCTGAGGATCGGCCAACTGGCCCAAGCCACCAGCAAGATCTCATTAAGCTGGTAATGACAGCCAGCTGTCCACACCCCATCCGAAAGCTGGCTGGCCTCTGGTCCTCCCTCTTGCCCTCAAAGACCAACCTGAGCAACTCCAGGCCTCTGTAGTATGAGCATATTTTAGAACCACGTTCCTGAACCATGTTGTTACAGGCAGAACCGTGTCCCCTAAAATTCATATGTCCAAGTCATAATTCCCAGTATCTCAGAATAGGACCTTATTTGGAGACAGAGCCTTTAAATTAAAGTAAAATGACATCATATGGGTAGACCTTAATCCAATGTGACTGGTGAGCCTTACAAAGAAAGGAGATTAGGACAGAGATATGTACAGAGGAAAGACCACGTGAAGACAGGGAGAAGGTGACCATCTATAAGCCAGAGAGAAAGACCTGGGAAGAGAGGACCCCGCCAACACCTTGACCTCACTTCCAGCCTACAGAATTGGGAGAAAATAAATTTCTGCTATTTACCTAGTGTGTGGGACTTTGTAATGGCAGCCCTAGCAGACTGATGACACAGTATCCAAATTGTTCGTGTCACCTACTTTCCTGCCGCTGAGGGCACAAGCAGGCTGGTTGGTGTCCTTTCTGAAGCAGTCAGCCATGCGGCACGGCCACTAACCAAACCTTATGCCTGTGCCATCAATTACACAGAGGTGATCAGCAGAATCGTTCCTTTTAGAAATGAACAGAAGTAAAACGCAGTCAAACCCCTGCATCGACGCGTGCTAGGTCTTGCATGAATATGTCCACGCTACAGTGGACTCTTACTGTAAAGTTTTGTGTCCAACAAATCCTTACAGTGTCTATGACGTAAGGATGTCTGCCCAAATGACCCTCATACTATGGGAAGGATGGAGGAAACACTGGGGGGAAAGGCAGGAGGCAGGGGACTCTACCACAAAAGCTTCTTTCCAAAAACTGTCATCCGGGAGATGAGAATGTCAACTGAACACCGCAGCTCAGTGATGAGTGAGGTCATTTCAGGGGTGACTCGGACTGTTTAGAATCCCATGATAGGCGTAGAGGCAGCAAGCCATGCGAGGCTTCCAGCAGCAGAGGGGTTTCACGAATGACTTAAAGGCTAAGAAACAAGGCGAGGATATTTCAGTCGAGTGCTTCTGAAGGTACAGCAGGAGTGGGATGATCAGAAGTGGCTCTGAGCCTGGAGCAATGCAGGGCACACAGTATTATAAGCAAACAGCTAGCGGTCATTAAGTGATGGGCGTGAGCCAGGCTCGGGGCTGAGCATGCTTCACCAGCACTAGTTCACATACACCTCACGATGACCACGAAGGCACGGCTATCACTACTTCCACTTAAGAGATGATAATAAGGCCAGAAAACAAGCTCTACACGTGCATGACCCCCACGCTGTTCCCTATTTTGTTCACTAGAATATCCCTGCAGCCGGCTCATAGACATGCAGTGTCGATTTGTCGAATAAATGAAAAAAGAGGCTACCTGCCACTGTCTTATAAGGAATCGGCGCTGCACTGGAGCCTGTGCTGTCAGCCCCCCAAGCCCACCCTCTCAGCATCTACTCTCTGCCACACAGGGTGGGAGAGCTTGCTAAGGATGGGAGAGGACTCACATGCCTGGTGCCTGGACCACACATCCACAGCTCACGGCGCAGCGGCTGCACCTTCTGCTCTTCAGTGCTGGCAATGTCACGGTCCCAGCATACCAAGAGGACGCATTCAAGGGCCCAGTGTCCACCCATGACGGGAAAGGCGACAACCCAAGAAAGGACAGAGTGCAGAGCAGCCAAGAATGCTCTTTTCCCCGTGACCATGACACTCCCTGGAGAGTTGCACACAACTCAGTAATTCACCTGGCTGTGGGAGAGGGAGACAGTCATGCCAGGGGCAGACGGACTCATCTGATGCTACAGGAATATGCTGATAGAGCGGGTGCAGTGTGCAGCAGAGCTCCCCAAGGTGTGGTGCGTGCACCATTGTGCGTGTAAGGAATTGTCTAAGGTGGCACACACGAACAATAGGCTTTACATGTTGAACTTCATAGCTACTTTCTATTTGGGGCAAACTATTTGGTCTCTCATTAAACAACCTGTGTCGTTTCAAAAAGGACAAGTACTCCTACTTAAAGAAAAATATTAGGTAAACAAGAGAATAGGTGTGTTACTTCTATGTGGTAGAAAATCTTGAAGGAAGTGATTAAAGTTTGGGGAATTTTAGTTTTCTGGAACTTTCTCAGTTTTCAGAATCAAACTTCCCCATTCTCGTAATGTACCCAGGTACGTCAGAGATCAAAAAGGAAGAGAGTTTATAGAGACCAAGTTTTCAATTTACCATCAAAATGCCTTAATACATGACCACAAACAAAAGAGAGAAAAAGACTGGGAGGGAGGGGGGAGGGAGCACACAGACACAAAAGGCATGTTCATTAAGATATTATAAAGTTAACAACAGGGCTTGACCCGGGACTGAAGTTCTGCCTCGGCCTGGAGAGGGCTGTAACATAGAGCCCTTTGATAAGATCCTAAATTCCACTCCATTCTTTCAGCTATTATTTTATGACATGGTAGCTTAGCTCAGCCCTGTCCAAAGAACAGCACTGAGGTCTCTGGGACCTCTTCCAACAACAATACACAATGCGGCCTTCTCTCTCTGATAAAGCCAGGAACCCCTCCCTCTGTGATCTGCCCCCTTCCCCTCCCAGTAAAAGTAAAGTTCCACTATGAAAAGAATTCGTAGTAAACTAGCCAACCAAACGCTGCCTTCTCCTCGCTGTCCCTGTTGGAGATGAGCAGGGTGCAGGTCGGCGGTGGGTGTGAGGGTGAGCTGGGCTCTAGGGTACAGGGTAGGGGTGAGCCTGCTCCAGGGGAGAGATGGATGGTTTCACTCACAAATTCATAGCATCTTATCCATGGATGCAGAAGGAAAGGCTGAAAGGGAAGCAATGATGTCACAACCTACACTGACCCAGTGTAAGCCCCATGAGAGCAGGGACTTGTCCCGTTCACACTGCATTTCCAGAACCAAACGCAATCCATGCCTAGTGCTCAGTAGATACATAGTAAACCAGTGTTGGATGAATGAGTGAATGAATGATGAGGTTGATGAGTGATGGAATGAGTTAGTAAATCAAAGAATGAATGGACAGATAGAGGATGGATGTATGGATGGATGTATGGATGGATGTATGGATGGATGGATGGATGGGGCAGAGACAGGAGTAAGTGAAGAATGACTGAAGGATATTTTCTTCCCTTCTGCTTAAGAACCAGCAAGTACATAAATCAGAAGTCCCCAAAGGACCATTTTTCCCTTTTCACAGCACCCCTTACAGGTGGTAGATGTACCCTGACCCATCGGAGCTCAGAGCATGGGGCAGCACTCTGAATTCCATCTTGACTTTCTAGGACATGCCCGAATGCCCTGTCTGATCTCCACTCTCTGGAGCAAGGAAGAGCAGAGTGATTCTGCAAATGATAATGACTTACACCAATTGATCAGACTCCTCCTCCCGAGAAGTCCAAAGTCCGTTACATTCTGGCTTCTCTCTTGGGGAACTTTTATTTAGAGCATATTTTTGTTTCTTTTCTTTTCCTCCTTTTCCCTTTGCTCATCTGCATTTTCTAATCATTCTACAATGAACACAGATCACTGGAGTAATAAAAATGTCTAACATAGGTTGATAAAACACACAATAAGACCATTCAAGAAAAGACACTGGAAACACGTATTTTATAGTTTCATTTTAACATTTCTACAAAATTTAACACTGCCATTTTATGCAATTGCACTTAACTAAGTCCTTTGAAAAACAAACTGTAATTTCATGACTTAAAATCAGAACACCCCACCATCCAGGTACTTATCTTATAAAAAGGGCAGCTATCTGATGGGTGAGATGCCAGAGTATTAGAAAAGTACCAGGAGACCAGCTTAATAAGTCATGTGCCATATGTCGATAAAACGTATGTTCTGAGTTCGCCATGGGAATAAAAGCTGCTCCGTATCTTTCCCTGCACTGACAGAAACTTCCTGAGCAGCTGATGGGTTTGGGGTACCCTCCACAGTGACAGAAGGAGTTCTTTCTTGGGGCTGGTTGGTCCATCTTGGAGCTCAACCCTGGTTCCAAGCAGATGGACCACGCTCTAACCAGCTTAACCACCAGCTAAGAGGGACAGTCTCAGATCTCACTGTCATCGCCCAGCCTGTTTCACAGGGTGATAACAAGGAGAGCGATTACGCCAGCAATCCAAGACCTGACTCCTAGATCCAACCCAGCCAGACCCTGTGCATCTCAGCCAGCCACTCACACCTTGGTGATTTTATTTTACCCAAAGAAAATAACACCAGCCATATCTCACAGGTGGCTAAGGAAAAACTAAGGCAGATATTAAATTATAGCGAAAAAAGAGAAAAGGATGAAAGGACAGAGAGTGGAGAAATCATAGTCATGTGCCACAGAACAATGTTTCAGTCGATGATGGACCACATATACGACAGTATGTAACAGATGGCCTAGGTGTGCAGTAGGCTATACCATCTAGATTTGTGTAAGTACGTGCTAGGATGTTTGCACAACAAAACAGCCTAATGATGCATTTCTCAGAACATATCCCCATCCATCCTTAAATGATTGTATTTAAATCCACTAAGCAAAATTTAATAGCAGTTAGATAAATGGGATTTCACCACCTCAAACTGCAGCTGAGCTAAACAAGCAGACAAGAGATTCAAAGCACTGTTCATTCCAAACAGTCTCCTAAAATACAACCTTCTTCAACATAAAAGTGAAATGGAGAGAATCCTCCAACTTCTCCTTTTCTACCCATCTTCCTCATTAGGAAATGACACTGCATTTCAGCCATGGCCTGGGAGAACTGCACGAAGGTAGCAGATGGAAGTCCTCAGTACCCAAGACCAGGCAAAGGCCACTAGCACATGGCCCAGTACAATCCTCTGTCCTGCAGGCGCCTCCGAGCACCGGGGCGGGCGCTCACATCAGGCTGAGGAGCTGGGGTTGCAACGTGGGTGTGAATTGAACATTCTGGGGATGTATCAACAAAAGGGGTGTGGAGGGCAGCCAGGGCAATGACTTCCCAAGGCTGAATCAATAGAGCCGTCTGTAGATGCAGGAGCAGCAAATAAAGTGTGCTAGACAGGGCAGAGCCCTGCAGGCTGCCCTGGGTAAGCTTGTTTAGCACGACCCACAGGAAAGTTCCCAGCCCCCTTCTCACACACTAGCCCACCACACAAACATGAATGCAAGTGCTGGGCCTCTGGGGTTGAGATTGGGCTAGAAACTGCTGATCAGAGAGGCTCAAATTTTTAAGAGAACCGACTAGGTTTGAATCCCAGCTCAGCCCCTGACTTGGCAGAGGGCTCTGCCTCTCATCCAATGGCAAGTTCAATAAGAACTAAGTTATTGTATACTCCCGACCCTAGGTTGCTTCACACAGAAATGGAATAACCAAAGCTATCTAATTGTTGCTAGAATCAAATTACATCATGCCTGAAAGTGCTTAGCACAGTGTTGGTTCAATGCATTTCACTCTTAGGAATTTCATGTATCCCACCAATGCTACTGCCGTTATTAATTGGAGAAAATAGCTATGCAGACTTCATGATTGTGTTACAGATAAATCTCACTCCTTTTCTGTCTATGGCAAGACCAGGGGCTCCTTCCCACTTAGGACCTTGTGCTGGTGTTCAACCTGGAAGCCCCCATCACACTGCTATTTCTGTAGCACCTCCAGCCTCTGTAGACTAGCCAAAGAAATCAACCACTTACCCTGCACAGAACCTACTGTTGGTTAGTCCCAAACATGAATATGAAACCCAACCTGGGCTTGGTCCCAGCTTCCTGACACTACCAAAGGGGCTGAAGATGATATGTGCCCATCAACAGCATGTATTTATACAGGGTCAGATGTTAAGTAATGAAGGTACATGCTTGGGATTATCCCTTCTTGGTTCCATTCATCTTTTACTTGGTTCTCATCCAACCACCATCCTAGATGCCCACACTACACAATAATATAAGAAAATGAGAAAGGATGCCAACCAAGGCCTTCCCTATACCTTCTCTGAAGCAGTGGTTCCCAGATTTGGGAACTTCAACACCAACTTTAAAAACAGACACACACACATTTGGTTACCAATAATTTATCATGTCATGTACAACCATGAAAAATGGATATCACCATCATTTAACTTCAAAAAAAAGAAGTCTTAACTATTTCAAAATAATAAGATACACTCAGAGACTAAGATGCAAACCTCTGCATGACATAAATTCAGCTTTATGCAAAACTCATTATATTAGACTGTCCATATTTTTCTCAAAGAAAACTGGGGGACTGGTTCCCAATCTCCAATTTTGGAGTTGATGTTCTAGAAGCGGGCACTGCTATTTTTCTGTTAAGGACTATCACCAACAGAAGGTTATAAAACAACATTTCAATTCCTGTATCCAGAGACAGCAAATGGGGAAAAGGAGTCCTTTGTCCCCTCAGCCATATGTGCAAAGAGAAGCAGCATTATCTTCATAGGAGGGGAGAAACATCACAGTCTCCCTGGCTAACTGCAGCTGCCCTTCCAAGCCTCCCAGTTTATCATCTGTCTGGCTCATCTTCTTGGGTCTGGTACTTCAGATTACCCTTGCCTTGCTAGCTGGTATGAACTTCAGTCACACTTTTTTATTACATTTGGGGGTTTTGTTTTGGGGGTGCTGAGGAGAGAACCCAGGGCCTTCAGCATACTAGGCAAGTGCTCTACCACTGACCTATGTCCCCAACCCAAAAACAGAAGTTCTTGATTCCTCCCCCATTCTGGAGATTAAACTCAGGGCATCGAGCATACTAAGCAAGTGCTCTACCACTGAGCTACCTCTCCAACCCTCAGTCCAAATTTTGAGTCTTCAAAAAAACCCATTTTCACTCTCCCTCCCCAAAAAGCTGCTCAAGTTAAACATAAGCTTACCATACACCTCATCAAATCTGCTCCTAGTTTCCTACCCAAGAGAAATGAAAACATACCTTCACACAAAAACTTGCACAGAATATTCATAGTAGCAATATATATAATATCAAAAAGTAGAAATGATCTAAATATCTGTAAACTGGAAAACAGAAAAACTAAATGTGGTACATCCATACAACGGAATACTACTCAGCAATAAAAAGGAATGAACTAGTGATACATGCTACAACACGGATGAACTTGAAAAATACTATGCTAGCTGGGTGTGGTGGCACACGCTTGTAATCCCAGTACTTGGGAGGCTGAGACCGGAGGATCCAGGTTCGCGGCCAGCCTCAGCTACTTAGTGAAGCCTCCGCAACTTCGTGAAACCCGGTTTCAAAATAAAGGATAAAAAATAGGGCCGGGGGTGTAGCTCGGAGGTAGAATGCCCCTGGGTTCCATCCCCAGTACCGCAAAAAAAAAAAGAAAGAAAAATACTATGCTAAGTGAAAGAATCCAGAAACAAATGACCATTTGTCCATTTATATGAAATTTTCAGAAATGGACAACTTGCAAAATACAGATTATTGGTTGCCTGGGCATAAGAACAGGATTGACTTACGAATAGGCAGTAGGGAAAGTTTTCATAATAAAAACTTTTTAAGCCAAGCACAGTGAGAGACACCTGTAATCCCAGCTACTTGGGGGCCTAAAGCAGGAGGATCTCAAGTTGGTGGCCAACCTGGGCAACTTAGTGAGACACTGTCTGAAAATAAAATAAAAAGGGTTGGGGGTGTAGCTCAGTAGTAGAGTCCTTTGTCTAGCATATGTGAGACCCTAGGTTCAATCCCCAGCACCAGGGGAAAAAAATCTGTTCAAAACTAAGCTTAATAAAATGCTTGGCAGGCTGGGCATGGTGGCGCACGCTTGTAATCCCAGTACTTTGGGAGGCGGAGACTGGAGCATCCAGGTTCTCGGGCAGCCTCAGCTCTCTCGCTCTCTCTCTCTCTGTCTCGCTCTCTCTCTCTCTCTCTCTCTCTCTCCTTAGTGAGGCCCTCTGCAACTTCGTGAGACCCGGTTTCAAAATAAAGTATAAAAAATAGGGTCGGGGGCATAGCGCAGAGGTAGAATGCCCCTGCGTTCAACCCCCAGTACCACCAAAAAAAAAAAAAATGTTTGGTAGACTTTGGAACCAGCCAAAGTGTCCATCGACAGATGAATGGATCACAAAACTATGGGATATGTACACAATGGAATTTTACGCGGCCACAAAGAACAAAATTACATCATTTGCAGGGAAATGGAGAGAACTGGAGAACATTATGCTAAGTGAAATTAGTAAGTCACTAAGAGTGAAAAGTTGGATGTCCCCCCTAATATGTGGAAGCTAGATAGAATGGACTTAGAAGGGACTCCCGACAAAGAAGGAGAAAACTTTAGATGAACAAAGAAGGTGACCTTACTGAGGGAGTTGGGAGGGGGGTGGAGGGAACCACACTATAGCACATGATGTATATACACAAACCTATAAGACTCAATCACTATGCGGAGTACGAAAGGGAGGGAGGAGGGAGGAAATAGGGTGGGATTGGAGGGAGGGCTAAATGAGCAATGTGTGCATGTATGATGCTGCTACTCTGATGTGTATCAAAATGTATAATTACAATGCACCAATAAATGAATAAAAAAATAAAATGCTTGGCAGAATATAGTTAAGTTTCTGTTCAGTGGGTGAGTGGATGAATGAATGAGTGAATGAATGAATGTAAACTAATTTCTCAGAAGCCTCTCTGGTCAGCCTTAAGTGGGTCCACATATTTCATTCACTCCGGTCAGCCTCAGCAAGTTATGTGCACTAGTTACATAACAGGTACTAATGTGTCATTTAGGCACTGGGCCTAATTCTTTGGGTTAGGTTGAACTACATTGTATTAGTTAGGGTTCCTTAGAGCAGCAGAACTCAAAGGATTCAAGTTGACTATTCAGATTAACCACTGCATACATGAAATTGTCATTTTTGTAAGTCAAAATGGTTAAATAATAGCAATTTCGTATGATTCAACCTGCCACACAATATTTGATAAGGAGACAAGACAGAACAGATGCTTAAGTCAGACCAACCTTATGTGGCACTAGCCTACATCACACAGTCCAAGCTTCAGTTTCCTCATGCGGAAAATAGGGATAATTATAGGATTTTGCTCATAGGGCCGCCGTAAGATTACTGTGACGACAGCTTACAGAAAACACCTACCAGTGCTGATGCAAAGTCACAAAGGAAGTATTCTATAAATTATAACGATTGACACATGCTGGCCCTATCTTTCTAGAAACTACATGAAATTCCTCAGTTATCAAGGACCAGGTCTTTTATTTATTTTGTATTCGTGTGTCCCCTGGAAATGCAGTCAGGGAATGTTGCTGGCCTCCTCCACAGGTAAGGCTTCCCACTGGTAAAGCCTGGGAATGCTTCCCTTGATGCTGCCAGAGAGTCCCTGCCTGCAGACCACTGACTCCTCCAGGGGGAACTGCTGACAACGCTACAGGAGGCTTCTTAAAATTCCATTCCCGACATCCGACATCCTCCTCATCACAAGCTCAGCAATACCATCAAGTAGAAGGAAGTGCCACCGGAGAGATTTCCTTCTTGCTTATTTCTTAACAAAAATGTTTGGCTGCTATGCAACCAGTGTTTGAATGGATGGTGGGGCGATCTGTGAAAGGCCAGGTTTCTACTAGCAACGACAAAGAACAGAGCCATGGGACAGATGCAAATAAAATTACATCCCTACACCCTATCTGAAACTCCCCGATTCATAAAGGTAACCGAAAGACTGCAAACAGGGGGAATAAGGGGATTAAATTAGGGTTGTCAGATTTCACAAAAAAAACCACAGAACAAGCAGTTAAGTTTAAGGTAAAAAAACAAATGTTTGTGGACATATTTATATTTAAAAAAAGTTTGCTGTTTACCTGAAATTTAAATTTAACTGGGTGTTGTATACTTTATCTGGCAACCCTAAATTTAATCTGTATCATCGATCACTATTTTATTTCCCAAACTCAAGAGAAAGCATTTTCATTTTAATTTAATGTTATTTCACCACAAAAAAAAAAAAAAACCATGATGACCAGAAAGAGGTTTCCAAGTTTCAAGAGACTCTGTGTGAAGCTGGATTAAAGGTTCTCTATCAGTCACTGTATACTGAGTCCCATGTTGGGCCAGCACTGCACAGAAGTACTTTATATGTATGAGCAACTCTCTGCTAACTCTCTGATTAGCACAGGACTAATCCTCAAATCAGCCCTATGCGGTTTGCCCACATACCATTAGCCCTATTTTACAGGTGAGAAAACTGAGGCTTAGAGAAAGAAGGTGGGCCCAAGGTCTTCCAATTTGAACCAAAAAGTAAAGTTTAGGGGCCTCTCAGCAGACATAAGTCTATTGTCTACTCCGATGTCCCTGAACTAATTCCAAATTTCCAAGGCCCTAGTATGTGCACTATATTTCAATAAAGCTGTTAAAAATCTTCTTTTTAATGTCAGCTTCTTCCTCAATAAAACGGAGAAACTTCAATGCACTACATACTCCAGAGCCACTTCAGCTGGTGATTATAGTTACTATTTCTCTTCCATTTCTGCCTGATTTATCAAATCTACATCTCATGGACCTTTCCACTAAAATTAAGGATAGGAAAAACAGAAGAAGATCAAACTAAACAAATTAAATCTGCTAACTAGATATAACTCTGATAAAGGAGGCCCAGAAAATAAGACTAGAGTCAAAATGAAAACTGAAAGTTGATCAATGTCAACTTCATCACATTCGTTTATAGCCTTCATCGCCAATGGTTACAGGGCTGGGTACGAGGGCCAATGGTTACAGGGCTGGGTAAGAGGGCCAATGGTTACAGGGCTGGGTAAGAGAGCCAATGGTTACAGGGCTGGGTACGAGGGCCAATGGTTACAGGGCTGGGTAAGAGGGCCAATGGTTACAGGGCTGGGTAAGAGAGCCAATGGTTACAGGGCTGGGTAAGAGGGCCAATGGTTACAGGGCTGGGTAAGAGGGCCAATGGTTACAGGGCTGGGTAAGAGAGTCAATGGTTACAGGGCTGGGTAAGAGAGCCAATGGTTACAGGGCTGGGCTACAACTCAGAAAACTGTGATCATTCCTGTGAAAAGAAAACTCTGCACATTTGCTGTGCAGAGCTCAAACAAACAGCTCATTCATACAGAAGGTCCTATAGGACAGCTTGTCTCCTCAACTCTCAGCCTTTGAAGTGGCCCGGGATTTAAGTAGCTGAGGCTGGCTGCAAACCCGGATCCTCCGGTCTCTGCCTCCCAAGTACTGGGATTACAAGCTTGCACCACCACGCCCGTGGCCTGGGATTTAAAAAAGAACAGATCTAGTTTGATGTTCTTGGTGCAGGTTTTACCCTCTGCCCACGAGATTACTAAATCTGAACCCAAATCCACTCTAGTCTCAGCGGATACACGGGGACTGCATATATGGACCCTCAGACCAATGACTGGCACTAGAGATGAACATGAACGGCTGGGATTCAAATTCAAGCTTCAGAAACTCAGTGTTTGCCTCGGGGTTGGGCTTCTCTAGCCATGAGAGCTCAGGACCAGTCATTCTCATCTCGATGCCTCGCAAAGCAAACAGTCAGGTACAGCAGCATTCTTCAAACACAAGAGCAGCCAAAGGCAGGGGAATTTTTCATATTTGCCTTTGGAAGACAATCCATGTCCTTGGTAACAGTTCTAAAAATGAAAAAGAAACACAGACATACTTCTACTAAAATCTTATACCTCAGCAAGCAGCCTAGAGAATATGCTTGTGATTCAGGCAAGGTATCCACTCCCTGTTGTCATAGGATGCTTAGGGGGTTTGGTTTTTACCAAAAAGGAGCATCCAGTATCTTTCCATGGGACCTCCTGGCTTCCCTCATCTAAAATGTGGAGATGACTGCAACAGTGATAGTATCGCTCCCTCATAAGGTTGTTTTGGGGACTGAGAGAGAGCACCTGCAGGATTTCCAGGTCTGGCACACGGGCTGTCTCAACAGCTATTAGCTATGACTGCAGCCCTTATTATTCCCCAGTGCACGGATCTTAACCTGGAGATGGCAGGAGGTAGGATTGGATGATGTGTAACCACAACGCAAAGGGCTCCTACAGAAATTCCGCAGCTCAAACCCAGTCAAGCTATACACAGTACAAATAAAAGAAAAACAATCTGCGCGGTGCCCCAACTGACTAAACCACAGAGCCACCATTGTGCAATTAAAGACACCTCAACAACAGGAAATGGCACCTGCCGTGGCTGGTAACTGATCGTCCACACAGACACACACTGCTGCCCAGAGCCCCTCTGTGACCTGATGTTCCTCATCAGGAGGAGCAGGAGCCATACGACATGAGGTTTGGATACTTTCTTAGACTGGAACAAGAAATGAAGCTGGCATCATTTCCATCTCTCTGTGCCGCGGCCCCCGCTTTCCTCCCACCCTGATGCTAAGACCTTCCAACTTGCAGACAGATGCTTGCAGCGAGGGGGTTCAAATCTCATGTGAGCACATGCTGCCAGGTTCACGAGGAGAGTCTTGGAAAGGCAGGAAATTAACAAACTGACACCACAAGCAGGTCTATTAACAAAGCACAAATAATGGAATTAAGACAAGAAAAAGAGCTTGGCCCTCTGATGGCAGTTTAATGTAAGAGAAGCAAAAAAAAAAAAAAGAGGGAGGGGACTCCAATTCCAGTGAGTCACTAAAAAACAGAAGTGTAATAAACTGCAGGGCTCTAGGGCCCTTCCTAGCTCCACACCCCAACCTATACATTAGTAGAGACGTATTCATCATTCAGCCGCTTGCTTTGGGTATTCTATAGTTACTTATTGGCAATCAGTGTTTTCTGGATCATCATGCCAGACAATGACTGGGAAGATAAGTAAGGCTCTCTCAGAGCTTGCATTCAAGAATAATAGGCTAACAAGGTACCACTTTTAGATTTGCCCCAATGAATCAAGACTTTACATTTAACACTGTGCATCCCACGGCATCAGGCCAATGAATAAGCAGATGAATAAGCAGCCAAGAATCCAATTACATGTCATTCGCTATGGCTTGCAGAAGAAATCCCACTGAGGAATTCATAGGTATGGAAAGCATCCCCCATTGACATCCACCATATTTTAAGTTAAAACACTTCTCCTGACAAGCATTCCTGGAGTGGCTAGTAAGTGCCAGTCACCATGCAGACCACTGAGGGTGCAGCCATGGACCCTCCTCTCCTGGAGCTTAGCATCTTGAGATCTTATCATTTAAGTTGTAATAAGTTATAAGGAACCAAAATGCAAGGAACCAGTCTCTAAAGAAAAAAATAAACACACTAAGATATGCCTCTTAAGAACCATAGCTGTTCTTCCTAATAGTATCCACTGCTGTAAGAGCAAATACTTACAGCATTACTTCACTGTATTACAGTAAGATGAAGAGTGGGAGAGGTGGCCAGATTCATGGGGTTTTTTCGGTTTGATACAGAACATATTCAGGGCACCCCTTCCAGTTTGGGAAGGAATAGTGTAATCTAAACAGGGCTGTTCAAATGCCAAACAGCTGGCGGGCCTTGAAAGATACCACTCAAATGCCAGACCAGCACAGCCTGGCAAGGGAAGAGGCTCCAGGTACAATCAGACCTGGATTCTTTTCAGTTCAGTCATGTATCCTATAGCCCCAAGCGAGGCAATGGGAATTGCCCTTGGAGTATAGTTTCTATATTTCTTTCTCTCTCTCTCTCTTTTTTTTTTTTTTTTTTTTTGCGGTATTGGGGATTGAACCCAGGGGCATTTTACCTCCGAGCTACACCCCCAGCCCTATTTTTTATTCTTTATTTTGAAATAGGGTCTCACTAAGTTGCAGAGGGCCTCACTAAGTAGCTGAGGCGGGCCGTGAACCCTGAATCCTGCAGTCTCAGCCTCCCAAGTACTGGGATTACAAGCGTGCGCCACCATGCTTGGCTTAGTTTCTATATTTCTAAAATTACAATATAAAAAGGAGAAGTATGGAGGTTAGAAGAGGGACATATAACTGTTCACCATTATGTATAAAAGGCAGCCTCAGAACCCAGTTTTAGATGATAAGATACAGTCCCTGGTGGAAACTCTTTGCTCTTCCTCCTACACACTTTCTCCATCACCACCCTCCGGGCAGAGTGGCTTTTGAAAGGCAACTCTTGTGCAATCTACAACTTCCTAAAATGCTACCCAGTGCTCACTGCACTGTACAGTGAGCGCAATATCCAGCAATGTCCCACCAAGCCTGTCTCCCTGTTACTGAGCCCAGCTATACACCTAAGGGGCCTGGCCAACATAGAAAGTCAGGTGGCTTCCAGAGACAGTGGCGCTTAAGGTAAGATTTAAAGGAGGAGGAGTTAGGTCAAGGGAGGTGGAAGGGTGCTACTTGGGAGGGAAGCACGGGTGCCAGGGGCTGTGATGGGGGTGCATGAGCATGGAAGGGAGCAGAAAAAGGGCAAGATGGAACTGGAGAGGCAAAGCCGCAGACAAACTATGACTGAGGGCAGTGCTAAGAGCAATGGCAGGCCACTGAAGGATGTAAACAATGAGGTAACATGATCAAATGTTCACAGGTTAACCAATGAGCCTGGTGGTGAATGCCCACAGCCACTCAAAGTCTCAGCTATCTGAGACACCCAGGAAGAGAAAGCCTGGGGCAGAGAGGGAAGGGCGAAGGGTCAGGAAGGAAAGGAAGAAGAGAAACCCTGGTCTAGCGCATGCAACTCAGCAGCATCCACTAGAGCTTGGAGGAACTGCAGAATCTCAAGACCCACCTCAGAACCTGCGTGTGTGCGTGTGTGCCCTACGGATCAAACCCAAGGCCTTGCACTAGTGCTAGGCTAGCAGGCCATGACTTAGCCACACCCCCCAGCCCCAAGCCTGCATTTTAACAAGGTGGCCAGGTGATTCAGATGCACATTCAAGTTTGAGAAGCAGTGCTCCAGCACAGAATAGAAACTGCTCTTTGGAGACACCATGGAAGTCTTAAATTTTCAAATCCAGCTTTCAACAGAGTCTGTCACGAAGCTGCAAAACCCACATACCTGACATAAAGTGTAAGTACAGTGGAATCGCAGACGAGGTTTGCTACCAGAGAACTCTCTTCCTACACTAGCCAGGAGGTGAAATCAGCATCCGCCTGTTCCCCATCTTGCCAAGTCCACACAATACAGGCAATCACACAGGGTGAGTACAGACAGCCACCATACAAAGAAGTATCCTCTGTTCATCCCCTAACAGAATCCAAAGCTTCCAGAGGCATCCCTGAGTCAGTCAACTTTAAAGGGCAGCTTCTCAACACTCAACACAATTACTCACCTTGCTACCCACTTGAAAAATGAACTAAGCCATCATCAATCTTGCAGATCACAATCCTATCTAGTTATAAAAACACTGCTGGCTCAAAGTACTGCTCTTCTGTGCTGCCTAAAATAATTCCTTTAATCATTAGGTGGCCCAGCTCTTCCCCATCTACAAAACAGGAACCCTAGTATTAATTCCCCCAAGAATGCTTTAGGGATTAGGGAAATGATGCTTTCAATATTCTCTGAGGTATAGCTGGACTAGTTAGTGCATAAAGCTTTGATTGTGTCACTATGCTACTCAAAAAACTTAACAGTGACTTCCCAGGATCCACTGATACTCTTCACTGTGGTCCCCAAAATTTCCACAATCGAATCCCAACCACCTTTGCAATCTCATTGCATACCTGCTCTAGCCAACCCACACTAGTCAGTTTCTGACCCCACACTTTAGCTACTGAGCTTCCCAGTAGAAACAGAACCCCACTACCAATCCTGCCCTAAGTGCACAGTCACTCTGTGTCGAAACCTAGCAAACCAGTTGGCATTGGCCAACCCAAGGGAGCTCGGGAAGGCACCAGGTCCTCTTTGTGAAGGAACAGAAATATTCAGTGGGGATGCTGGAATTTGAAGAGTACTTGCCTGGCATGCACGAGGCCCCGAGTTTGATCCCCAGCACTAATGGAAAAGAAAAGAAAAGCAAGGCAAGGAGAATTCAGAGGGCTGAAGCTGGGAAATCCATCATCCACTGGAGAAACCAAAACAGATTCCAAAGGACCAAAGCACAGAGTATAGACATATAGGCAGTGCAGAGCAGAGGCCTGAGCCCACAGGGCTCACGAACCCTCATCAAGATGTCTGGACTGCATCCTAAAAAGGCGAGTGGAAATATTCTTGAAAACAACCATACTAAGAACTGTTTTAGTGAAGGTATAAGGTGCCTCCCAAGACTTTTTTTGAAACTCTCTTTCAATTCACTTTGCCCACCAATGAAATTCAAACAGTTTTTAGGAAACATCTGTGGGAATTTTAATAGCAGTACATTGTTTCTTTTAACCAGAGATTATAATCACAGAACTATAGACCTAGTAGGAACTTTAGCAATCATTTACTATAACCCCTTATTTTAAAGATAAGAAAACCACGGTCCTGAGAGATTAAATGATTTGCTCAAAGACAGAGGTAATTTGTGGCAGAGTCAATATTCAAACCCAAGTCTTATGATTCCTAGGCCAGAGAGGATAGGATGTAGTAAACATGCTGATATAAGAATCAAAGCATTCATTCATTCATTCATTCATTCAACAAATATATATCTGGGTACCAGAGGCCATTCTAAGTACTGGTGATACAGAAATGAATAAGGACAAATACCTTTACCCCTGTAGAGTTTTCATTCTAGTAGACAGGCCAAACACGTGCACGCGCGCGCGCACACACACACACACACACCACCGCCACCACCGCCACCACCACTACCACCATAATAAATAAACTATACAGTATGTGTGTTAGAACTAGATAAGTAATACAGAAAAGAGTAAAGGGAGGGCTGTCAGGGTAGACCTTATTGAGAAAGTGACATCTGAGAAAGACTTAAAGGAGGCAAGTGTGAAGCCAGGCATGGTGGCAAACACCTGTAATCCTAGTACTTGGGAGGTCTGCAAGTTCAATTTAGTGAGACCCTGCTTTTTTTTTTTATGGTACTGGGGAGTGAACCCAGGGGCATTCTACCTCTGAGCTACACCCCCAGCCCTATTTTTTATTCTTTATATTGAAATAAGGTCTCGCTAAGTTGCAGAGGGCCTAAGCAGCTGAGACAGGCCGCGAACCCCGATCATCTGGTCTCAGCCTCCCAAGTACTGGGATTACAAGTGTGTGCCACCACACCCGGCTCCT